>LXFE01004132.1:0-14900 GCA_001929475.1 Neolecta irregularis DAH-3 | reverse complement strand
TCGAACGCGGGTGAGATGGAAGTGTGAAAGTGGCCGAGTGATAGAAGTCCCGAGTGATGGAAGTGGCCGAGTGATAGAAGTGCCGAGTGATGGAAGTCCCGAGTAATGGAAGTGGCCGAGTGAGATAGAACAGGTGGTGAGGGCGAGTATCAGTGAGAGCGAGTGAACACCAGAGACGAGTGGGTTGGAGCAAACGGCGCAGCGCGGACAAGCAAGGTTAGGGCGATAGGGTGGCTACGGATAGTCTAGCGGAAGCCTGGAGACCGAATCCGCCCTCCAATGCCGCGCCCGATGCTCTCCCGGTGCATTCGCTGCCGCCGCTTCTCTGCCCGGCCCCCGCAAACGCCCCCGCCCGCCCTTTCTTCTGTCCTCGATCCCCTCCCAGACACGGTTCCTCTGCAGTCCTTTGACGACTTTGCCGATGCAATCTCCCACCACAGCCATCTCGGCAGGCACATCAGCCTCGATCTCGACCGCTACAAAATACCAAAACTCCGCGCCCTCATGCTCCAGCAGCTACGCTCAGACATCGACACTGACGACAATGACGAAGAGGGCCTAGACTCGTTTGGCCGTGACGCTCCTCAGGACCCCTTGCCAGAGAACGAGTCAGAGGCTGATGCGGACGCGGATGAAGACTCGGACGCAGCCCCGGACCCAAACTACTCATTTGAAAAATACCTGCGCCTCGCAGACAATTTTGCAGCTGGCAGCAATCTCCAGCTAGAGCACGACGGAATGCCCTTGAGAGGCGCCCCCTTCGATCCTTCGCTAGACTTTGTCCCCACAAAAGACGCCCTCAATTCAATGGCACATTCACAGCTAAGCGTCCACAGACTCATCAGAGACTACTACAGGAAAGCAGCTTATTCTCTCCCTCAACTCTCCCGTACTTCCCTTTATTCTATCTCCTAACAAAAGAATACGCAAAACAATTCACCCTCCCTTTACATCCTCAAATCCTCCAGTTCCGCTATACAACCTATTTCGGTGAATCACACCCCGCTGCTTCAAAAGTAGTCCTACAACTAGCCATAGACGATCTCGTCCTCTCCCCAAAAGAAAAACATAAAATGGCTTTATTAGCCGGCCCGCGCTTCAACCCTCAAAATCAAACATTAAAATTAAGCTGTCAGGCATTTCCTACTATCCTGCAAAATAAAAAATATCTAACTGATCTCGTAAATAAATTGATCGCAGAAGCAAAGGTATGATTTTTCTTTTTCTTTGTTTTAAAAAATGTAGGAACATGATGATTTGTTTGAAGATCTGCCGTTGGATACGAGGCATTATAAACCGAAAAAGAAGTTTCCTTTTCCTGAAGAGTGGAAAAGGTTTAATGACGTGGAAGATATATCATTGGAGCAGAGTGAATGAATGATATGAATAATGGACATTACCTATGGAAAAGATATGATGCGTTTGGAAAGTCATATGATACAAAGGAGACGATACGCAATGAATACTCAGAACGAATGTAGATAGCTGACGTGACGAGCACGTATACTAGCCTACACAACTGCGATTTTCACGTGTTTTCGTTCACATAAATTTGCCACTGCATTTCCTGGTCTATTCCTCACTATTGAATCTTTAATATATGGACGACCATCCTCTCCAAGACAGCGCTTCCGAAGATGAACAAGGCTTTGGAAGCGACTCTGAAAATTCGAACGTGGATTTTATCCCGAAATCTCGATTGGAAAGCAATCAGTTGGACTGGAGTGAAATCCCTTCCGATCCAACAAAACAAACCCCCTCTAGAGAAACGGCAATGTTTTCTTCGAGCAGAGAGACAAAAGAAATGTTGAATGGAATGTCGACAAATACAACTCCTGTCGAAAATATACATTTTGAAGATTTATCTCTCCTTTCCGAAGAAAATGTTTTAAAGAAAAATCGGCAAGAGTACACTTCTCGAGCTGCTCGTGATCCTACTTTTGTCCCGTACATTGGAAGTTTCTTCATGCATGACTCTCGTAATCGGAAACCCGTTCGAGAAACAACTAAAGGCCGTGGAAAACGTGGTAAACAAACAAAGTATTTCTTCATCTTATTTTCCTGGCTAATAAAAGGGATCCCTCTGACGAACGATGGAAGCACGATGCGTTCGATCCACTGGAAACCCGGCAGAAACCTACATCAAGGGTATTTTCAATAAATTCTCTTCTGATTCTAGCCACCTTCAAAACCAAAAACCGCAAATAATACAGTTTGCGCCCAGATAAACCTTCCAAATGTGACGGTAATTGAATCACTTGTAATCGATGTCCGGCGGCATTACGTTCGTCCTGCGAGGTATAAACCTCTTCGAGCAGATTTACCCGTACAAATTTGTCTACCGGGTCAACCAATAAAGAAAGTTTATCCTGCCTCTGAAAATTCTTATGAGCCAAATCAATTTACTCGCAAAGACGATGCCCGCCCGAACCATCACCATCATCATCATTATAAGAAACCATCAAGTCCAGATGTGAGTGCGACTAACCCTGCCGGCCAAATCCAAGTTCATCAACCTCGTCCTACGAGAAACGTTCAAATAGCTCAATTTGGTGCAAATCACCCTAGCGTTGCTCCGCCGGCTGTCCTCAGTGCAGCTACGCCACCTTTTCTTCATAAACAAAAGACTTGGGGCCACTTGCCGGGATCCGGTACGCTATTCTTCTTCTTTATTACTAATCTTTAGCTGTGTATGCTGCGCCCTTTCACCCGAATACATATGCACTACCACCCCCGTACGTCTACGACACCAACAACCAAGTTCCGTCATTCTCGTACTCACCCGTCTCGCCATATATGGGATATTCACCAATGATGAGCGGACCTGATATGATGGAGAATTCGATGTATTACGGCGGTGATTATTGGTACGCAGGTCAATCGACTGAGAACGCTGGAGCATATTATTACAGCCCGCAGTCTACTCCGGTGTATTATCCGCCAGCAGCCGTTCAAACTGTCACTCCCCCGATCACAGCAGGTGGCGCAGGAGATAAAAAATCATAGTTTTTGCATATATCTGTGTATATGTATTAAATTCCTTTCTTATCTTCCCTCAGGTTTCGTTAGATAGGAGATGAGACCAGGTGACGTGATCGGCGTCTTATCTACCGCTTTCACCACCCCATCTGCCACCAGTCCCATATGTCTGCTTCTGCTGTTTCTGCTAAAGTCGAGCTCAAGATTGAGACTGAACCCCTCAAGTTTCGCAGGATAATAGTTGACAAGACGTGTTTTGATAACACGCAGGATGTGGCGTCGTTGATTGCCAAGGTACCTTCCCCGTTTTCCCCCTCGACGAGTTGATAAAAACAGGTCATGACGGCTTTGGGGATTCCGAATGATGGACAGTATACGTTATATCGAGAGTCTACAAGAGCAGAGCGTGCGAATCACTATAAAGCGATATCTCCAAAAGGGTCTGGGTCAGCTGTCGTCATCCTTTTGGCTTACTCTGAAGTATCAAGAACTTGAAAGATATAACAAGACGCACTATTTTGAAGAACGAGAAACCAAAGTTCAAGTTTCAGCTTAAAAAGGTAAACGTTACCGCGCGGCCCCTAGAGGCTCGCTTTTATGTCGATGCTTCCGGGGTTACTCATGCTGCGCCTTTATCTTCTACGGCGAGCCAAGCAGGTGCCATGGCAAAAGCTGGTCCTGCGATGGCTAGACCACCTGATGTTTCTGTGGTTGCCCAGTCAAATATGCAGGATGTTGCAGGTATTTCTGAAAAAATCTCCTCGCTGGCTTCCGATATCAAGAAGATCGATTTGAAATTAAATCAGTTTGAACCAAAAAGGCTGAACGAGCGAACAGATATTTTGACTCTGGCCGTCTCTGCTCTTGCAGCCAAAATTGATGGATTGACTACAAAGGAGCAACAAGAATCCCCGTCTACCATTAGAGAACAGGTATCGCATCATCATGTACTCTGCGATGGTCCAAATTGTGTCGAAAAAAATACCCCTATTCAGGGCATTCGATACAAATGTTCTATATGTCCTGATTTGGATCTTTGTTCAGCTTGCGAAGCGCTTGGAACTCATCCAGATGAACATCCACTCATAAAGATTAAAACCCCTCTCGCAAATTTAATAGTCACTGCTTTCAACGAACCTAGCCATGTTGCGAATTCACCAGTTTTGCACCCTTTTGTTCGATGTGATAATTGCTCAGGCGGTTTGTTTTGCTAAAATATATATGTTTGCTTATATTTTAGCGATTAAAGGTATCCGCTACTTGTGCGCCACCTGTCACGACTTTGATCTTGTATCAATCCGCCTTTGAATAATCGCCACTGATAGTTAGTGCGAAAACTGCTTCGATTCTCAAGGGTCTATCCATGGACCACATCATACTTTTGTCAAATACAGAAGTCCTCGTTGTCCATCATTTCCTCGACCTAATTTTGAAGCGATTAAAAGTTATGATGACGATGGGGAACATGACGGCTTTGGATGTGATAATTGCCTTCAAGAGTATATTTTACTTTGAACAAGATTGTTGACAAATTTAGTCCGATCATCGGAACTCGTTACCATTGTTTGAAATGTGACGATTTCGATCTTGTAATCCTACCAAGAGGTATATTTCTGACAGAATAGTGTCAGAAATGCGAGGATAAGGGCATCCACCTGTGTCCGATGGTTGTTCTGCCAAACAGCCCAAAACATGGCGTCTTCTCACTTAAAGCAGAAATACCGATTTCAAAGACTGAAGGGCTGACTATACTCACTGCCGCCACTCAAACTGAGCAGAAGGAAAGTATACAGTAAGTCGACATTGTTTCCAAGTTCTGATTAGATAGACCACTTTCTGTATCGCAAAATCCGAACGAATTAGGAGCTCTTTCCGAGTCACAGCTTATTTTTCCGACTGTTGAGCAACTTGATCAGCATCATGTTGAACCACAAGGTCTTTTAGTTGACGTTATTGCCAAAGCTGATAATGCTGCGGCCCCCGAATCTGACACTCTTTCCGATATCAGTGGTCCTGATGTTGACGATTTTGAGATGTTGGAGCTTAGTAGTGATGAAGGGAGTATTTAAACTGTCTTCGGTTTTTTGCTTTCATTTCTTTTCTCTGTTTCAGCACAATGTATGTTCTTTGATCTTTGATCTATACAGTGGCTCATTTTACCACTGTTTATTCTCGTCCCTTTATTGTTATTTATTTTTCTTCTCATGCAAAAATATATTGTTCTACTATCGGGTTCCAACGCTCTATAACTGTAATGAAGATACCCTGGAAGAGCAATCCTGGATATTGGTAGAGAGATGGGCAAACAAAGCCCTGGTGAAAGAGGCTTGTAGGGATGGCTCTAAATCGAACTCAGATAGCCATTCACTAGTCCCAGAAGAGAGCTTAACTTTCTACAAGCCAAAGGCTCATAAAAAACAATAAAACAATTGGAGGTTCCTGGCTACAGTGAGTCTTGAGCTCGGCTTGATATTTTCAAACTCGCAAGAGATGCAAAGTAATTAAAAATTAACCTAAAACTCCCCAAATTTCAGCCTGTGTAACTTACATTTATAAAGAACTGGAAAATGGGTCTGAGGACTTGGATATTGTGGTATATTCTAAGAAGGGTCGCAATAACACTTGTAATTAAAAGTAGTATACAAAAGCCTATATATTATATTATTACTAGATTTAAGCAAATACATATGGAGCATGGTTTTTGCTGATTATTTGGTTTTTGGGACCCCTCTACAATTGATTATTACAATAAATGTCTTCGCATATGAAATCTAATCTTCCAATGCCATTAAAAAGCGTCCCTGCGAACAAAAGGAGGCATGTGCTGATTTCAAATCGGCGCTTTGTTTACTTGCAGAAATTTGAAAAGGAATACCTTGAGGGAAAATATAGCTCTGTGTTGGATCCTCAGCTATTAAACAAGAATGTGAGAAATGAAATCGCCGCTGAGCAACGTGGCAAAGAATCGGATGATACTCATGCATTTTCTTCCAGGATCTTGGCTGTACGGCTCAAAAGCCTGCTGGGCTTACGAATACTAGGAACTGGATGAGAAAGAGTACAATAGTTTGCGGAGTGAATCTCTTGCGAATGATGCCGAGAATATATTTGCTCCCGAGAATGTCGCGGAACTTGGTGATCTGCTCAAGGATCTGTTTGTGATGGGCCTAGATGTAAAAGTGGGTATCATGTGTTTTGTTGATATTTTAGAGCGACTTCGACTATGATGAAGTAGACTATAACTCTGAATACGACGATAATGATCTCATCACGCGAGATTTAGAGGAAACGTATTTCCAAGAAGACCCGCCAGGCGATGCCCATCTTGAGGACAATCTCAAATGTCAGACCGGCGTTCAAGACTTTTGAATAATATTTAAACTTTTCTATCTTGTCTACATTATGCAATGAGTAAACGAATATCTTCAATCGCATTCGTAATTCTTTTCTCCATCGATAATGTCTGATATTGCAAAACGAGCTTTAATGCGGTCTGCTTCATTTCTCGAGTTGGCTTAGGCACCGACAAAGCGGTACCAAGAGCTATAAGCAAGCGGTACACAGTCTCAGGGTCACTCTCCGAACGACTGGCCTATATAAAAATTAGATAAGCATCCCATACTTAAGAGCACCTTCTCAACGACATCCACGATCTGTTCCCGCAAATATTCCTTCGAGGATTCGTGAATAAGAGTCACTAGACTATTTGTCAAACGAAGGAGGAACGCAACGAAGCCTACTTCAAATATGATGTGGCCCGCGCTAGGCGCACATTTTTGTTTTGTGAGGAAACTAGAGAAACTAGAGACAAAAGCTGGTCATGAGTATCAATGTTTGGCAGTAGGGATTACCATTTCTATCCTATCAACGAGTAGATTTCTTCCATCCTTGGAACTAAAGAAATTTACTAAAGAGCGGAGCCCGAGCATCAGATTCGTATCTCCTTGGTCTTTGTGATATAGGTCTGGCCTAAGGATAATCCCTAATAAATCTATAGAGGTCTGATACAAGACCACAATTCTCAAGAGGTCCAATCCAGGGAAGCGTGAAGCAATCGGCCACGAGGTTGCAATTTTCAAAATGACTTGTATGCCAGTATCGTCAATTTCTTGCGAATTTTCAAGCAGAATACAGATAGAGTCGAGATGCTCCAGTTCCTTTGATGTAAGTGATGCGGTGCCAACCTGGATCATTAAATGCAACGCCAGTGCTCTAGCATACAGTATTGTTCAGATCTCGGACTTTCTTCTTGATTCCCTCCAGGTTGATTTGTTTAAAAGAGAGATAGGTCCTTTGCGGAAAAACGGACGGTCGATCCTCATCCTTTTGACCAGGTTTATATCGGCTACCTGTATGATAAGCGAAAAAATGGCTTGTGACGACCGTATTGACTATTAAAATCTTCAGCGACGCCCAGATTCACACCCTTTGTATTCTTTACGACAAAATCTGCAACTTGCTCAAGAAATCCCATGTCAAGGTCATTTTGTTCGAGAAAACGGTTAGCGGCAGACCAGGGATTTTCGTTGGCGTTGTAAGGAAGTTTCAAGGGCGGTGCACCTTCCTGTATATCCACGTCAAAAACATAATCGTATTCTTTGCCGTCATAGATCTGTTTTCGTCCTGATCCCACGGCATCGACAACTTCTCCGATCTTTTGCCAGCTTCCAGCAGTCCACTGATATGCTTCCACGGTTTCGCCATTGCGTATCATGATAACTTGGGCTTCTTTATTGCCTATCGAATTGGCTTCAGATTGGTTTTATGAAGATACCAGGATTTTGAAGTGCTTCCAAGCCTGGAAGGTTCTCCTTGTTGATATCCCCCACTTGCGTGCTTGTTGTCAGAGGAGATTATAAATGAGCCAAACGATGGAATGGCCTGGGCTGCGACAGTATCCTCGAAAGCCTAGAATATTAATTTAGAAAGGGCGATTCATACTTTCAGAACCTGGATGGGGGCGCGCCTTGTGCTATCACGGGTGAAGACACGCACAACCCCATCACTGGCGCCACAGACTATATCGCCCAAAGGCGAACATGCAACGCTCCAGACACTGACTGCGGGGATTGTTATAGTTTGGATGAGCTCATGGTTCCGCCATATGCGTACTGATCTGTCTTCTCCACTGCTAACGATTTCGCCAGAGGGAAGAAGGGCAAGAGAGTAAATGAATGAAGTGTGGCCGTACAGTTGACGGAGCTGAGAACCATCAATATGCCAAATGCGAATAGCGCTAGGCTTAGATCTTGCAGTGTGAGCGGCTTTACCTGTCATTCCCACAGCTTGCGAATCGGTCGTCCGCCAGTTTACAGAGTGCTCTGACGCAATCTGTGTGGCCCTCGTACGTTTTGATTGTGGCTGCATTGCTCCACATACGAATTGTTTTGTCCGCAGAGCCTGAGGGTGAGACGATATGAGATGGAGGAGAGCGGACCAGTCAGGATTGTGCTGCTGTCGTTCCAAATGAGGACGGCCCATACGGCCTGGGTGTGTCCTTGCAGAATAGCATGAGATTGCCAATTGATCCAGATGCGGGCGGTTCTGGAGGATCAGCAGTACTCTAAGCGAGACGTGCTTGTCCCAGGAACCAGACACAATTGCACCAGCAGTATCGACGTCGAGACTGCAGACGTTGTGTGAATGGCCGACAAGTACATATATTGGTTCGTGTGATCCAGGCGCAAAGACGCTCACAGCACAGTCTGTGCCTCCTGCAACAACAAGACCGCCAGGAAAGTCGGATGAGGGCAAAATGCAGGCGATGCAATTGACAAAGGAGGCGGTGCTAGAAGAATACACCTCTGCCTCATCACCATCTGTATCTGTATCGCCATTACTGTCAAGTGACCACTGGCGAATAGAACCGTCGCGGGAGGCAGAAAGCAGCAGGGCGGGTGTGGGAGCTGCAACAGCCTTGACCTGGCAGTTGAGTTCCAGCAATAAAATATGAAGCAGAGCCGCATACATCCTGCGAATGGCCGCGCAATTCGCGTGCAAGCTCAAAGGACGGTATTTCTGTGTCTTCTATGCCTTGTGTCCTTGTCATTACTGATGACTGGAACCAAAAAATTGGTGGTGAGAAAGTGTTGTTGCGTCATTTCTCACCACCAGACGCCTCTGCTGCTCTACTCTCTCTGCTATTGCTGCTGCACCGCCTGCAATGCTTTTGCATTCATCGCAACAACAGAACCCAAATCTCCAGCATCAGCAGCAACAGGCACGTCCATTACAACCGCAGCAGGCCGCATCTTCGAGGGTCGTGCCCTTGGTCTGTTCTGCATGTCCTTGCTTCCGTGAACTGATCCCAAATAGACATGTTCGGGTGCATTAGCCGCTTCCAATTAAATACTGACTCGAAAAGGCCACCAACGCCCAGTCACGTACATCCATTTCTCCCCCATTGTCGATGATGAGTATTATCTCATATCCGCCTCAAAGGGTCTTGGGTCGCCCGTTCCTCCTTCTTACTTTTAGACGGCAATCCCATGCTTAGAAATGGAATAACTGGTGACTGGATTGGCACCTTCCTAGGACACAAAGGCGCAGTATGGTCCGCTCGTCTTTCTACAGACGCGGGAAAAGCAATCACCGGCAGTGCTGATTTCACCGCGTATCACCGAGAACCCGATTTGTCTGATCCAACAGTAAAGTCTGGAACACTTACACTGGTTCTGAGCAAACATCTCTCCCTCACGAGCACATTGTTAGAAGTGTGGATTTTTCCCCAGATGCCTGCCAGGCAATCACCGGCGGCCATGAAAAGAAAGTTCGACTCTTTGATCTAGAGACAAGTACACCCCGTCAGTTACAGACTCATGAAGGAGTCATAAAATCTGTCGTGTGGGATCGGCGCTCTGAAAATCTAATCCTATCGGCTGGTGATGACAAGAAGATTCGCTGGTTCGACCTTCGAAGCAATACCATCGTCAACGAATTTGTCGCCAATGTTATGATTACATCGATGGAACAAAGCGCAGACGGAAAGTGTGTAACTGTTACTGCGGGAAAATCTGTCTATTTCTTATCCTCTGACGTGTACGCCTTCTCCTACTTCCTAATTGACACATAGCTTCACTCTCGAGAAGCAAATCAATGTCGAATATGATGTCTCCAGCATCTCCATCCATCCCTCTCATACAAAATTTGTTACGGGTGGTGCCAGCGATCTCTGGGTTAGAGTGTATGATTATCCTTCAGGAGAAGAATTAGGTATGTCTGGATCTACAAGCAGTCATTGACCTTGAGAAATTTACAAGGGTCACCATGGAGCCGTGCATTGTGTAAGTTTCAGTCCGGATGGAAATCTTTATGCAACTTCAAGTGAGGACGGAACAATCAGACTGTGGAAAAGCTGTCCCGGACCTTTTGGTCTCTGGACAAATGAGTCAGGTAGTTAAAATCTCGGTTGTCAGCGAAGACCACAGATCTCCAGTACGACAGCGCATTCTTGCACGCATAATGTATTCTGGGCTCTAGCTTTATCTTCTCCCACTATAATAGAAATTGCAATTAATTATCACCGAATGGAAGTATGACGCAAGGAAGACTTCCCAATCTCTCCTCTTGTCCAACAAACTCCTCACTCCATCGAAATCAGAATCAAATGACTTAGATATCATGTGATTGCTCACGCTGAATTCGAGCTTCAATTTCCTTTAGCTTTTCTTCTCGAGCTAAGAGCTCTTGTCGTTTTTCAGTAATTTCACGTTGTACTTTAAGTTCAATCTCCTTCAACTTTTCCTCTTCGCGTCGAAGTTGTTCTTCCTTGAGACGAACAGATTGAGTAGCAAGTTCTTCGGGATTAACAGTCTCCGATCCATCAACCGTGTCAACAGCCTTGGAAAGCTTTTCTGTACGGTAATTCTCGTACAGGAAATCATGAGTAATTTCCTTTAGATCGGCAATATGAGAGTGCAGAAGAGCCGACCGAAGAGCCAAGAAATCGGAATGACGAGGATTTTCGACTAAAGATCAGCGTTGCGATGTGAACCATTCCCGTACCCTCTACAATACCCCAAGGATAAACTCTGGCTCGAACTCGGCGACCATCAACCTCGATTATGTCTTCGCTGCCAACAATTGCAAAAGGCATAAGGCTTCGAAGTTCAGCGTTTTCTTCAATCGTATCTTCATCATCCTCTTCAACATCATATGGAAAGTTGTAGATCGCGATTTGATAATAATCAATGTCTTCCATGATAAGTCTTTTGCATTCTGCAAGTTCAGCAGGGGTAAGACTGTCTCCTTTTGCTAGAACTGGAATAACATTGACTCGTGGAGAAAGTCGCCTCATGAGCTCAATGTCAAGTTCTCGCAATCTTCAAAATCAGCTATGCACAAGCAATTAATTATACCCATGGCCTGTGCAAACGACAAAGTACAAGAGAGCGTGTACTCGATGGTCTTTGAACCGAGCATTTCGCTTGATTCGCGACTCTTCGGCAAGAATGTCGTCGTATTGATTTTCAAGGTAGCCAGCGATTGCGGCAAAACTAACCATCAATTAAAGCCGGAAACTGCAAATCACTTTGCCTCACTGTTGACGTTGTCCCCGAAACCTGGGGTATCGACAATTGTCAAACTAATTCGGACACCTTCTTCGTCCAATTCTAAGGATTTCAGTCAAAATAGGGTCAAGGGTTGTTCATACCCACAGTGACAGGCTTGATCTTGATTTGCTCCTCGATATGAGCATTCTTAGGATCATCGCATTCTTGATGTGGCTGGACTTGGCGGCCGCAAAGAGTATTGACAAAGGTGGTTTTTCCAGTCCCCGAACAACCAGTAATCATCAGCGTAAACTGAATGCCAGTCTTCTTGGCTTTCTTTCTGCGACTCTGTAATCGTCAATGGTGCTCTAGTGATGGCAAACAACCATAGTAGACGACATCGTGGACCGCGGGATAATCTTATGCGATTTAGGGAAGGAAAGAAAAGGAGAGGGCGGAAGTTGAATTTGTCGGGACGAGAGACCACTGGATATTTAAGCTGACGAACGCGGTTCATGTTAGGTATCACAGAACAATACACGTGTGGCGAATTCACGAGGACAATTATGGAGCAAGACATTTCTAGTTAATGCTTTACATGGGTTATATTCCGTTCGACTGATACCCTGGTACACCATCCTAGTCATACTTTCCTAGGCGAACGAGAACGATGATGCGGGCTCCTGCTGCGACTGTCTCGTTTACTACGTTTCCGCTCTGGTTTATCATCGCCATGTTTTTCACTGCGAGACTCATCGCCATGTTTTTCACCGCGAGACTCATCGCCATGTTTTTCACTGCGAGACATACGCTCGCATTTTTTACGAGCCCTTTTCTCAGAACGAAGTTCCTTGCGCCGTTTCTCAATCAGGTATCCTCGCATTGGATCCTCAGGATCCAGTCCCTCAGCGAGGACGTCTTCATCAAGTTCATCAGTCTTGCTGATGGCGACATCCGTCTTCGATAGCATAGCCTCTGGTGCTACATTCATAGCGGCTCTAGGATCTTCTAAATCGGTGCTTTCTCCTTCCCTCTTAGGTTGATGATACTCAGAAACATGGTCCACCCGCAAAGTTCGCCCAAGGACCTTTTGTCAGGCCAAGTGTAGATACCAAGTGACATACTGTAGTTCCACTCAAGTTATCGACAGCAAGAACTGTCGAACGCTGATCTTCGTATTTGAGAAATGCAAACCCTTTGCTTTTGCCAGTATTCTTGTCCCGAATGAGATTGATATCAAGAGGCTCTCCGTATCTTAGAAAATGAGCAGGTGAGCAGACAAGCATACCATACTGAGAGAATATGCAGACGACGTCCCCTTCTGTTAAATCATAAGGCAATCCCCCAATGTAAATATAAGCGCTGTCCTTGTATTGATCATGCCAAGAACTGTAGAATTAATGGTGGTGCCACAACGCAAAAAGACATACGCTCCATCGGGTAAATCGAGCTGCCTCTGATTTATTCTCGATATTTCTTTAATCGTACTCCAGGTCAGCGTATTGTCTCGTATTTGTGTAATACTTCATTAATACTGTGCTGGTGGTTCCATACTCCCGATCAGAAGAGGTGTAGTTGGGGTTCCCATGGTGTCTGCAGCTCAAAGAAGAATATTCAAACACGGTATATATTTTAAGTTGTTTTACTAGAAGTCTCCATACCCACCAAAGGTAGCGATTCCAAATGCTATCCCTGCAAATGCAACCCTGAACCTGATTAGCTTATATGACGAAATTGGATTTCAAGCGCACCGTCCCCAATTGAGTGTTCCCCATCTAGAAAGGCTTTTTTGGATAGTTTCAGCGTTGAGATCTTCAAGTTGCACACAAGGCATGATAAAGCGAGTATATGGAAAGATCAGGGAGCCAGCAATGGCCGAGTAGATAAGATACGGATGCCTTTGAGATCTCGAAGATGCGGCAAATGCGCCAAGCAGAGATGTAATAGATACAATCTCTAGTGGATACAGATACGATTTCAAGTTCAATTTGAGCAATTTGAAGGATGATGCAGCATCGCCGTCAGACTGGGATGAGAGAAGAAGCGGAACACAAGCGAGGGAAACAGTCATCAGCGAGCCCTTGAACTTTGAGAACATTGAAAAATAACGGCAGAAATTACGCAAACAGCTCCAAGGCATAAAGTACCCATCATTTTTAGTGGTGTTACGAAAGACATTTCTTGACGTGGTGGATATCAATGAGATTGTCTGAAGGATTTTATTTTTGATCAGAAATTTAAAATTGCCTCATCATTTCTATCTCCACCACAATGCTTCATAGAACGATGGCTACAGTCACCGCGTCCGCGTCGAAGAATCCTACAGTAAGATTCGTAGCTTGGCATATTCTCACAATTCGGCCATATGTTTCATGAATATGGGCGGCCCTACTACCCTGTGTGAAGTTCAACCTTTCCTAACTCGTTTGTTCACTGGTAGTTCTGAAGATCTGGGAATACTGATTGTTAGACCCTGATATCATTCCACTGGGCCCATTCCAATCAACCATCGGAAAGTGGATAGCCAGAAGACGAACACCCAAAATACAAGCATCATACTCTGCCATCGGCGGGGGTTCCCCAATACGACATTGGTCCACAGTCCAAGCTCAGTCAATATGCAAGTATCTAGATAAGACTACACCGGAAACTGGTCCTCATGTGCCTTATATCATGTTTAGATATGCAAGTCCACTTACGAACGAGACTATGGAGCAGATGCTACGAGACGGCGTGGAACGGGCTGTTGCTGTCACGATGTACCCACAATATACATGTTCTACGACTGGGAGTAATTTAAATGATATTTATCATTGGTCGAAGAAGCTTGATCCACACGGACGGATAAAATGGAGTGTAATTGACAGATGGTTCAACCATCCGAGCCTTGTGAAAGTATGCTCTCCACATTTCGACAATATTCATGAACAGACATTTGCCGAACATATCCGAGACTCATTGAAAACGTACGCTGATCCAGAACCAGTCATCATTCTTTTCTCCGCACACTCGCTACCCATGTCACAAGTTCGGAAAGGGGACACCTACGTCATGGAGGTGGCATCTAGCGTATCATCTATTATGCAAGATCTTGGCACCAAAAATCCGTATCGGTTGACATGGCAGTCCAAAGTAGGGCCTGCCTCTTGGATGGAGCCTCAAACGATCGATATGCTTCGAGGCTTGGCGAAATCGGGCAAGAAGAATGTCTTAGTGGTTCCCATCGCCTTCACAAGCGATCACATTGAAACACTCTTTGAATTAGATTTGGAATACGGCGAAGAGGTGAAGGAGCTTGGGTTAAGTGGTTATAAAAGGGTGGAAAGTTTCAACGACGATGAACGCTTTTCTCAACGTCTGGCAGGACTGGTCAAAGATCACTTGCATTCTGGGGAAGGATGCTCGCAGCAAATGCTGCTCCGATGTCCA
>LXFE01004131.1:17738-28879 GCA_001929475.1 Neolecta irregularis DAH-3 | reverse complement strand
TACATGCCGTGATGGCGTAGATGCCGCTACAGACATGATACATGCCGTGATGGCGTAGATGCCGCTTTATAGACATAGAGATGCCGCGTGGGCGTTGCTTGGCCAAGCAGGCTGCAAGGTGCCTCCACCACCCTCTCTCTCTCTCTCCCACCCCCGGCCCTGTCTGTCTCTCGCCCATCCACCATGCCCGCCCCTGTATCCCCGCGCCCGCTCTCCCCCACTGACCCACTCGCAGCCCCGCCCGGCTACTGCTTCCTCAACAGCCGCTTCCGCTTCGAAAGACCCCCCAAGCTCCTCCCACTCAATAGCATCCACCCATGGCCACTTTGACCATGACAAAGACACCGACCACGACAAAGTCAAAGACAAAGAGAAAGACATAGTCAAAGTCAAAGACAAAGACACTGACACTGACACCGACACCGACCATGAACACGACTTTATGGACAGATCCATCTTTGACCAGCTCCTTGAAATGGACGACGACGGAGAGCGAGAATTCTCAAAGGGCATCGTCTGGCACTACTTTGACCAGGCTGAAGACACCTTTCATAAAATACAAGCAGCCCTGTATTCTTCTCATCCTCCAATCCCGCTAATTCTATCAGAGAAAAAGCAGACCTCAACACCCTCGGCTCCCTCGGTCACTTCCTAAAAGGCTCTTCCGCTGCCCTTGGCCTCACAAAAGTAAAGGCTTCCTGCGAACGAATCCAGAATTTCGGCGCTGGTAAAGACGAAACAGGAGCCCATTCCGTGAACGATCCAGACCTCTGCCTCAGACGCATCAAAGACACCCTTGAACAGGTCCGGTTAGAGTACAGGCAAGCAGAAATATGGCTCAAGAAATTCTACAAGGATGAATAACATAAATGCCCTTTCCCCTGGTTGTTTATTTCAAGCGCGCGTGATATATCAGTTTTGCCTCCTTCGTTCTTCCTTTCTTTGACCGTAAGATATATTTACCTCTTGTTCTTTACACAATAGTACCATGTCACAAAATTGCATATATTATATATACCCTTTTATCGTCCTGCAATCACACCTATAATTACGCCGTCCTTCAGTCACAATTACATAGTCCATGATATTGGTCAATAGCCACTAGCTAATCTGACCATCTGAAATAACGTCATAGATGTACAAGGTCACATGACAAACTCATGACGAGTATTTTGATACAGTCACATGATCAGCCAACAAAAATGTGGCGGCAAAAAAATTAATTTATGGCTCCTACTACCCTCAAATTCACAGGCCACGGACATTTCAGATCTCGTTTGATTCTATCGACACTAACCGGTCGACAAGTACGATTCGAAGAGATCCGTCCAGATGATCTCGAACCAGGATTAAAAGATTTCGAAGTATCGTTTCTACGACTACTTGAAAAACTCACAAATGGATCCGTTATCGAAATTTCATATACCGGCACAACAGTGCTCTATCGTCCCGGAATCCTCGTCGGCGGGAAATTCTCCCATGAATGTTGTTTATCAAGAGCCCTCGGTTATTTTCTCGAACCTCTAATCTTCATCGCCCCTCTCTGCAAATCTCCAGTGGGTATCACGTTGACCGGCATCACTTCAAACGACCTAGATATTGGAGTCGATACGCTACGAACAGCAATATTGCCACTACTTAAACGAATAGGCGTCGATGACGGCCTAGAATTACGCATCTTGAAAAGAGGAGCACCGCCATTGGGTGGAGGAGAAATCCATTTCACCTGCTCTAAACAGATCCGACATTTCAGTACACTGCATTTCACAACTCCCGGTAAAATTAAAAGGATAAGAGGCATCGCTTCATCAACTCGCGTGTCACCCGCCATTGCAAACCGTCTAGTCGAGTCAACTAGAAGCGTACTGAACCGCTTTATCCCCGACATTTACATTTACACCGATGTATATAGGGGCCAAGAAAGTGGGAAATCACCCGGGTTTGCCTTGTCACTGGTAGCAGAATCAACCACAGGCTGTTTATATTCCGCAGAAACCACCGGAAGCGCCGGAGAAAGCGCAGACGATATCGGTATAAAATGCGCAAGGATGTTGCTTTGCGAAATTGAAAAGGGGGGTTGTGTAGATACCATTGGCCGGACTTTGTTATTGCAAAGTATGGTTCTTGCCAGCCAAGATTTGAGCAAGATTAGAATTGGAAGTGAACCAGATGAAAATATGGTCCAGTTGTTGCGCGATATGCAAACCTTTTTTGCAACAGAATTTATTTTACGGCCTGATGTGGAAAATGGAGGTATTTTGGTTAGTTGTAAAGGAGTTGGTTATCAATCAAGCAAAAAGGTAAATTAAATTGGCAATGTTTTGGCGTTTGAAATGTAATCTCGTGTATTAATCTTATCCCATTCAATCTTCATCCATTGCATCCTCATTTTCACTCTCTTCTTCTCCTTGTGCTGCAGTAAATTCGACAGGAAATTCCTGATCACAGCCAGCATAACTGTCACAAATACAATACAAAACATAATTCTTTTTTCCCGCAGTGGGAACCACAAAGTCCATTTTCACTGATAACCGTCGATTCAGTGTCACTCGTTTGATACCAAACAAGGCTTTTGCAACAGGATCTGCGATGACAAGGTACCAACTTTCCATTTTTTTCAAAGGGTAGAATGGTGCGTGAACGATTGTATCGACATCATCTTCGTCATCCGTTTCTCGAACAAGATCAATCTTGATAACAGTCTGAGTTCCCGAGGTAATTTCATCTGGCCCCTCTAGTTCAAAAGTTAACTCGAGATTGGGATATTTATTCGCAAAGGTGGCTACAGCAGCAAGTTGTCGTGCATCCATTTGTAAAATTCCATCTCGCTTGTCGTCTAAATCCATGATATCAAACACCGATTCAACGCTACCAGTCAATTATTGATCAATCCAATAGAAATACCCGGCTTCTTTGCATCGTTCAAGAACGTCCAGAGTAAAGTGAGGAACCTGTTTTAAAGGACTATCTCGATCCCAGATAGCTTGTACACACATCTGCGACATCTCCATGGCATAAATTGCATTGAAGAAACCCTCAGAAGACATGGCATCAACACAAGCACTCAGCAAATTCAAAACTTTAGACAACACAGCAGATTGATCAACAACCAAGTCCGGAGGTAAAGCAAGTCTTGAAAAGTGCGCTTGAAGTAACACAAACGCTTTAAAATGCGGAGATTCAAAATCCGGTTGAGAAAGCTTTACCGGAATACGATCATATATTCTTTTTAAAACGATGTCTTCGTGATGACGAATCGGCAAATCTTCAAACTCTGCGGCTGATGTAATAATTTCGAGTAAGCCCTTAAGTTTAGTACGTTCAGTTAAACCTAGAATATTTTAGCTTATAACAAAGGTAAATAGCCTACTCAATTGGAAAGTTTGCATCGTGATATAAGTGATGTTATAGTACGCACTGATCATGGCTTGATTAAGGGGTTCTATATTCACATCATCTTCAATGTTGATAACCTTGGCTTCCACAAGGTCATTAAGTGTATTCTCGACGAGATCGCTCAAGAAATCCGAAAGCGCCCCATGCGAAACATCTTGTAGACCGTAAAATCCCGGATTAGCATCAAGTCTTCGATACATATATGTCCAGGTAATCCAATCAACTGCATCTTGCTTGTTCTCGATGGTTTTAGTGGATGTTTCAGTGACGAATGCATCGTGCAAAAAGTGCTGAAGATGACTTTCGATAGGTAAAGATTCCTTAAGGAATTTGTTATAATATTCCTTTTTTACAGCGGGTGTCATTAGGACTGCTCGACCAAGTGCATCCTCATGAGCTCTTCCGGCTTTTCCAAACATTTGTAGTACATCACACTATACAATTAGCAAATATTAATGGAGGTTAACGGGGTTTATACAAGAGGATAATCAATATAACGATGCTCTCGACCTTCATAGTATTGAGTCCCCATAATAACAACCATATGAGCAACAGCCTTGATAGACCAACAAACTTCTCTTGAGGCCAAAAGAACCAGAAAAGCTCTATTCTCATATAAATGCTCGACTATGTGGCGATCGTTCTTACTAAGTGATTCATGGATATATCCGATACCATGCTCCAAAGCCTCTGCTAGGCCTTTATCTTCTAGACGATTTAGATGGGGTTTCAAATCACTTTTGGAAGCAATTAGAAATCTGTCTTCATCGTCGTCAACTGCGCAGAATGTAAGTAATTCTAAGGCTGTGGCACGAGCTTGTTTTCTACTTGAAACGAAAATGATAGCTGGTTTGTTTGTTGACATTGTAGAGATGGCGAGGTATGTAGGTTTGGCCATTGCAAGCATCAATGAAGGGAAATGCGGAATAGTAAAAGATTGGATACTAACTTCAAGCGGAATCGATCGTGCTTCAGGACTAAAGTTGTAAACGGTTTGTTTATTTGCGCCGATCCATTCTCCGAGATCTCGAGCATTTGCAAGAGAAACACTCAGTGCAACAATACGGCTCTTGACTTCGAGTTGTGCAGCGACGTACCGCATTCTGGATACGATGACTTCATATGTCGATCCATTTTGTCCATATCCAAGCATGTGGAGGTCATCAACGATATAAAGCTTGACAGTATGAACATTCTTTCTCTGTCGCCAACGTCTTGAAACAACATCCCATTGTAGAGGTGTAGCAAGGATAAGATCACCTTGTTCAAGAAGTTTCAAGTCGGCGCTAAGTTCTCCAGTTAGCATAACAATTGCCCTTCCACCCGCGATATTGCCCAAGCGTTCCTTCCAATCACCGTGTCTCTGATCAACTTGATCTTGAGTTGGAGCAATATACACAGCACGGCCTGAATCAGCTTTCGACCAATGACGTAAAAGGGCAAATTCGGCGCAAACAGTTTTACCGCTGCCAGTAGGTGCTCCAATGAATACATTGTCATCCGTATTATATAGCGTGTTAAAAGTCTGCGTTTGAATCTTGTTGAAGTGTTTAAAGGTTGATGAATATATTGAGACAAATTCAGGTTTTCGAAGAGCATTCACTTGTAGAGATTGAAGTTCGAGTAATTCAGTTGGAGGAGGGTATTTCTTGGGTAAAATCAAATGACGAAAGGACACGGGTAACTTGGTTTCTGAGTGCATCCAACGATCCGACACGACAGTAATGAAATAATTCGGTGGAATAGGATCTGAAACGGAAACAGTAAGATCGATGATATGTTCATCCGTGGCATATTTCTGACGAAGGACAAAACTATCGTGGAAAAGAATCCGCTCTCCGTCGCTATCTTCTGCGATAATCCAGAATTGCTCTGCGAATCCATGAATAGCTTCATCCCATTGGAAATCAGGCGTGATGCTCAGTTCTATTCGGAGAAGCGAGCGTGTGATTGGTTGCACATGAGCCTGAAGCTTGAGACGGGGAAATTTGTGAACGAGACCATGGACTAGACGACCGAATTTTGGTAAACCGAGCAATTCTCCCATTTCAGGAGGATCAAGATCAAAGTATCGAGTCCAAGGAAAATCTTTACGTTCAACTCGGCGAATGACATCTGCAGGACAGGATGTAAATTGGCGAAGAGGAGACATCGTCATCCACATCCGCTGGTCAACCATCTTACACATGTCGAGTGCTTGTTTGGCAACCTGCGCATAACCAAGTTTGAGAGCTATTTCGAATACAGCGCGGAGTATTCGGCCAGCAGATTGAGTCACGTAGACCATATCAGCTACCAAGGCGAATCCCTCAAGCTTTAAACGAGAGATATAAGCTTGAAGAAGAACGTTGATTTTTGCTTTTGGATCATCCACGCCTTTTTCAACTGGAATGGGAACACGTTCAATAAGTTTTGCAAGTTCCATTTTTTCATCTTCTCGAACAGGGATATACTTGAATTCTGCAGACTCTGAAAAAATACGAAACAATTCAATAAAGGACATGAACGGGACTTCTTGTGGCACATGGGGATCTTCTGGACCTCGCCCAATTCGCTTGGGACGAAACGATTTCGCATATGCCAGCATTGAATCGTGGTTGATGTAATAGTGTGCGGCAATTCGACCGAGCTCGGTAGATTGAAAACGACCCGTCTTCTCATTATACACTAACAAACCGCATTCACGAAGTTTGACTGCAGCAGAAAATATGAGATCGACTCGCTTCTGTTCTAGAAGGGTGTCATCGGCGTAATCAGCACCAACGGCGTACAGCCCAGGAGACTTGCGCATTCGGATATACCTAATCAATCAGCAAAAACAAGTTTTAGACTTTAAAACGCACAAGTAGGTGTATCCAAGCCATTCCACAGCCTCCTTCATACTTCTGACAGTGCCCAAGACAATCTCCGCGTTAAAATTATCAGCAAGTTTCCCAACGAATTGACTTTCTATAGGAAGCTGCTGATTCATCAAACTGAGATAATATTGCAACTCTGAGTGAGCTGTAATAATGATACCTTCACCATAGGTATCATAGCCAGGTCGCCCGGCTCTTCCGAGCATCTGAATGACATCTTGGGGGGAAAGTTCGATCCATCGACCCTTCTCTGGCGAGTAGATTTGTGTTCCCTTGATGATAACAGTGTGCGCAGGAAGATTCACACCCCAGGCCAAAGTAGCCGTCGAAACGAGAACTTGAACAAGACCCTTTTTGAATAATTCCTCTACTGATGTTCGATCCGCTCGAGTCATACCGGCGTGATGTATAGCAAATCCATAAGGCAACAACTCCCGAAGATTGCCATCCTTTGAATCTTCAGCGTCGGCAGCCAAAGCTTCTCGGGCACCGGCGTCTGATCTTAGAAACTTTGTAATTGTTTCTTCTTCAAGGGCTTTGTCTTTGATATATTTTGCTGTCTTGGCGGTTTCTTTACGAGAATGCACAAAAACGAGAACTTGTTCTCGACCAGCATATTCAAGACATTTCTCATATGCACATTCGTTCATTGTTTGTAATCGTTTTATGCCTTTCTTTTCCGTGATACCGATAAATTGTTGCTGTAATGGACAAGGCCGGTGTGATGCATCGAAATAAAAAAGTCCTTTTTGCTGATCAACTCGAAGGAATGTTGCGACATCGTTGAAATTGGGTAGTGTAGCAGACAATCCGACGAGACGAACGGGTTCGAGAGTTTGTTCCATCTTTCGTAATGTCCTTGCCACAATACTCTCCAATACCGGTCCACGATCATCGTGAAGCAAATGGATTTCGTCAATAATAATTAATCTTACAAGATTCGTGTAACTCGTATCGGTTGCTTTTCGCGTAATAACGTCCCATTTCTCTGGCGTGGTGACAATAATTTGGGTCTGCGAAATTTGCAGCTTTGTTAGCTGGCGATCTCCAGTCAGTTCAGCGACCTTGACGTTATATGGGTGTTTGTCCAATGCTTTGGTGAAATTTTCAACCATTTCTTGTACAAGCGCTTTCAAAGGAGCGATATAGACAATCTTGAAGTTCTCTGTATTAAAAGAACCATCAGAATTGCGGTATTTGGCAAGTTCGTTAATGATACATAATAGAGCACAATTTGTCTAAACTATCAGCATTATTTAAAGAGAGGCGTAAATACTTTTCCGGCACCTGTAGGGGCACAAATCAATATATTTTCATCTGTGCCAAATGCTACCGGGAAAATCTTTGACTGAACAGGATTAAGATGTGTCATGCCAGGAGGCCAAATTGCTTTTGTCCAAGCGGGCAAACGGTCTAAAGTAACTTGATCGCCAATAGGTCTCTGAGGAGGCGCGGGAACATGTATTTCTTCGTACCCTTTTTTTTCTCGTTTAGTCGTTCCTTCAGGAAGCTTAACCTGTTTGTTGGTCATGAGACGACCTCCTTGGGTAAAAGCAAGACTTTCAAGATCTATTGGTGCAGTGCTTGGTTTGAGCGACTCCGAAACAACTTTTCCTCTGGAGATTGATCTAGAGTCGTCAACATCCATGGCATCGGCGTCTGGTTTGGCGGTTGTCTGTGAGGTTACATCCTTTGCGTTTCGATCGCCTCGAAGTTCGCGAAGGAGCCAAGAGAGGCCTTGTTCCTCCATCTGAATTTCCAATCCCCGACGGGCATCAGCGTCAGGTGCAAGATCAATCTGAGTGCACCAGACAATTGCATCACGATTCTTCGCGAGTAGCTGGACCAACTTGTGGTTTTCAAATTCAAAAAGCTCCATCAAGCCATTCTCAATTTCGCCGATACTGGTTGTTGATCGAAGAATTTCCATCGCGGCTGAAGTTTTTTCTTGAAGGACATAAGGGTCTTGATATTGTGCAGCAATTGTTCTCTGGAGCCAAAATGCATCAATTCCGTGCGCTGATACCTTATCTTCCGCATTATTATCGACCTTTGAGACATCGCCCACAATAGTCCGATCGATTACTTCTGGGTCGGAATCTTTTACCTCTTCATCGCCAATAACAACACCGGAATATCCAGGTTCTGCTGCATCATCTGCAACATCGGGTTGACTGTCTTCATCGCTTTCCTCTTCTGATTCAGATTCATTGAGAATGACAGCGACTCCTTGTTCGTCGTCAATTTCGCCATCGTCATCTACATCTCGCATTTTTTCTTCCTCGTCTGCACCGTAGTCTGTAATTTTACGACCCAAATTGACTAACAGAGCAAACTTTTCTGAAGACATCGTAGCCCCTAGAATCCTTTCACATTCTTTTTTCTTGTCAAGATCTTTTAGACCATCTGACTTTAGTATCTCGAGTACAGCGTCTCCTGCTGATCTGACAATATCCTGACTCTGGTCGCCGAGGTCCTCGTGAACAAAAGCCAATATCTTTTCGTAAATTTCTGAAGTTTCCTTCGTTCGAGGGCGATACAGCAAACCCTCTAAATCCTCGGTAGCTTCAATTACATTAGCGTATCCAATATATTTATTCTTTTTCTCCTTTTTAGGTTTTGATGAGTCCTTAGGGAGTTTCTTCTCTGTGGGATTTGGCCTTCTGGCACGGCTTCCCATTTCTTTCGGATCGATCTTTCCAGCAAGAGATGTGGGTTCGCCGGTGGGCTCATCGCCGCGCTTGCCAACGAAGCGCTTGTCAGCCTGGATAACCAGGTTTGACATGGCATTGTAGTTATACTGACTGTGGTCCATAGTGGCAAAGTTGGACCAACAGTGGTGTTGTGTAGATTTTGAGTAAGATCAGTCGTCGAGTTCTATCCTGGTCAAATTTAATCTCCGCTAAAAGTTCTGTATCCATATGGATGCCTCTGATCTTTCATAACAGCAAGAAACAGTCTTGCGTTGTTCTAAAAACACTCGATATCTAAGCACAGGAGCTCAAGTCACTGTGATAGCTATGGCAAATTTGCCAACTCTAATCACGCCTAAAAATGGGTCAATTGTACACCTTTTCTTCTCTTGTCAAAACAGTTTCCACCAGAACATGTCCTGCATCCTTTGTGGTTGAGAAAATAACCAGCTGGGGGGTCATAAAAAGGAGGGTACCGCGATGTCATTTGTCCTCCACTGCTAGAATGTTCGCCACTACAGTCGCAGTAATCACTGCAAAGTCTGCAAACAGAGAAGTCTCTCTGGCTGGAAAACAAGCTCTGGTCATTGGTGGGACACAGGTACTCCGTCTCTGAGATATTCTACTAACTGTAAGGGTATTGGCGTACATATAATGTAGGGAACCGTTCTCATGCGAATAGGCATCTATTGCTCTCCGATTATCTTCACTCGGTGCAGCGGTTACGATAGCTGGAAGAAATGAAAAATTAGCTGAATCTGTAATATCCAAAGCGGAAAACAAAATGGAATTCGAGAAAGTCGACTTGAGCTTGATCAGCGGTATTTACAAGTAAATCAGTTGATTTCTCACCTGTTCTCACTCAAGATTCGCTGCAGAGATGAAAAAGAAGTTTGGACCAACGGGCTTACATTATATGTTCAATTCTGCTGGAAGTCCGCCGGGTGGATCTATTACGTTGACATGCGAAGTATTCAATATTTGGTTCTATCATTGACCATTCAAGGGTTTCGCACAAGACTTTACAATCCAATGTATGGGTCGTCTTCTTGTTACCTACAAGCTTCTTCCTGTCCTTAAAGACGGAACCTCAGTCTGGGTTGCTGCACCAGCATCAAAAGGAGGAAAGGTTGATTTAGAAGATCCAGATCTGAGCAAAACTCTGAAGAATTATTGGGTCAAATTTCTTGCGCAAGCGCTGCGAGATAGTGCTTTCTTAGACTCTATGGCAATGGTATTTCACTTGTATTGACCTTGTTTGAAACATACTTAGGAACTCGCTGAGCGCAATCCGAATCTCCGAGTACTCCATCTCTTTCCGGGTATCGTTGGAACAAATGTTCTCTCTAATAATGGGTTTAATTGGATATTTGGATTCGCATCCCGTTTGCTTACCAGGGCTGGTATTGCACAGAAGCCAGACGACTATGCGGAAGTTGCAGTTTATCTAGCAATAAAAGATCATTCTACCGGCGTGCACTTTTATGGACCTAATCTAAAATCATTGACACCAGGAGAATGGGTTATGAATGATGGAAACCGAAAAAAGCTCTGGGATTGGGCTATCAAAACTGGAGAGCGTATAGGGACCAAATAAGAGACTGCATATACAATGTCCTTGACTAGAACTAAAACGTTACCGAGATAACCATCATGTTTCATTTGCCAATAGGCGAGATATATCGTATATTTATATTCAAATCTAAACTTTTGCGCCTCTTCCTCCAACCTTTTCAAGAGATTTTAAAATCGACTCGTCGATACTAACGCTCGGCAACTTCAATTTGCTAGCCAAAGTTGGAGCGCTCAAAAATCCAATGGCATTCAAATAAGCCAAGTACATTCCCAAATCCTCCTCTCCTACGCCGGCGCCGTGTGAAAGGTCTTCACCTGTATACTGCAAATCTTTCCTTAGCGCAGTTTGAGTGTTGATATCGTCGAGTTCAGGCGCTTTTGTATTTTGAGGAAGATCGTTTAGAAGGAAATGAACAAGTGGGTATAAAGCGTTATTTTTTGATTCCTGGAAAACGTGTCGTTCAAGAGCTTCTTTCCAGGGTATGTAGTCAGTATGACCAACATCATATCCAAAGCTCGACAGTATGGAAAATAACTGATCGAAGCGCATTCGGGGGTGGCCCGTAACCTGAGCTACACCAAAGTACTCTGGTGGATTCAAGGAACAGGCAGTCACGAC
>LXFE01004131.1:0-17728 GCA_001929475.1 Neolecta irregularis DAH-3 | reverse complement strand
ACCAACATCATATCCAAAGCTCGACAGTATGGAAAATAACTGATCGAAGCGCATTCGGGGGTGGCCTGTAACCTGAGCTACACCAAAGTACTCTGGTGGATTCAAGGAACAGGCAGTCACGATTCGAGCGACGTGATTTACGGGAACCATGTTGATAGAATTATGAATGTCTGGTGCAAGACCGAGTTGGAGACACCCTTTGATCAGTCTCATCAGGAAATCATCAGTATTTGTTGCTGCGAATTAATGACAAAAGTTTGAAGAAATATACCGCCAGATTTTGAATCTCCAGTAATATACCCAGGCCGGACAATACATCCAGTAAGTCCCCTAGCTCCAGCTTCTCGCACAAGGTATTCCCCAACCCACTTTGACTGCGCATACCCTGTGCTTAAACCTGTCTTTGACCCGCTTAAATCGTCATCTTCACTGATTCCCGGAAACCCCTGGTCGACAACGGTATCGGACAATCGGACATAATATTCTGTATCCAAAACCGATGTTGATGAAACAAAGATAAAAGTCTTTGGTTTACCAAAAGAACAAAATGACAATGCTTCAATCGTGCCAAGAACATTTGTAGCTCGTAATTTACTATATGGATACACCCAATGAACCTAACCCGTCAATAATACACATTAAAAACAAGCAAACCAAGGCACCGTTATGAATAACAATATCCACAGCTCCCGCCAACTGTCTCCAAGTATCAACATCAACGCCAAGTCGCTCTTGAGTAAGATCCCCCGTAACAACTTCAATTCTCAAAGGCCAATCTGCATGCCAGACACCATAAGCCAAACAACTATTCCTTAATCGAGTAATTCCATCTAGTGCATTTTTCGCACGAACATGAGCGAATATCTTTCCGATTCCACTCTTGCGTTCAACAAGATCACGTAAGATAAAGACGCCTAGAAATCCAGTGGAACCGGTAACCAATACATTTTGAAATTTAGGCGTAATTGAAACAGGGGCATAGCTATCATCCAACCCGTCAACTAATTCCTGCGCATCTTCAGCGTATAAAATGCAATCTTGTTGACATTCATTTCTACTCTTTTCGGAATTCCCCAAATTATCGATTTGAAGACTTAAACTTTTAATAGTAGGATTTAAAAAGATGGAGTGCAAGGAGATTTCGTTGATCCCGAATTCCTTGCGAATTTCAAATATTAATCTAGTAGCGAGAATCGAATGACCTCCAATTTCAAAAAAATCATCTTGCAAAGAAATTGAGCGAGTATGGGGTAATAAATTCTTCCAAATATTGAAAATGAGTTGTTGAGTAGGGGTTAAATTTGATTCTGTGCAAGATGATTCGGAGGTAAGTGTTATTGAATCAGGGAATGGAAGAGAGGGTTTATCGATTTTACCGTTGGGGTTAAGTGGGAACCGGTGCAACGGGAGTATAACTGTACAATCAATTAGATTATTAATGGTGTGGGGGTCTACCTGTGGGAACAGCATAGGACGGTAACCTATTTTTCAAATATTCCTTGACATCCTTGATCAATTTCTCATATTTTTTCAAATCGAGGATAATCCCATCACCCTGTAAATCATTAATATCGCCATCTACCAGCCCTTTTAAATCCGACTTTAGTTCAAGTACAATGTACGAGATTAAAATATCTTGTTCATTCTTCTTGTCACGCTTGACA
The DNA here is from genome assembly GCA_001929475.1 of Neolecta irregularis DAH-3. NCBI lineage: Eukaryota > Fungi > Ascomycota > Neolectomycetes > Neolectales > Neolectaceae > Neolecta > Neolecta irregularis. Next base: position 16,064 of record LXFE01004131.1, on the reverse strand, counting down.
AGTGTGATGTTTTCCCGAATAAATGGATGTTGACTTAAAAAAGTGTCAATTTCACCCAACTCAATTCTAAATCCTCGAATTTTCACTTGATCGTCTGCTCGTCCAGAGCACTCCACTCGAGGGTCAATATATCAACAGGCAAGAGAAATACCGTTTCCATCGGGTAGATATCGTCCTAGATCACCGGTTCGATATAACCGATCGCGTGGACCAAACCAATGGTCCTCCCACTCTTTACCAAATACTTCATTCTTCCAAAATCCTTTTTCCACAAACCAATTTTCTACAAATTTTTCTTTGGTAACGTCTGGAAGTTGCAGGTAACCCTCAGCAAGACCACCTGCTCGAACATAAATTTCACCTAATTCACCAATTCCACAAAGTTGGCTCGGTTCATTCCGATTAATAACTAATAATTGGACATCTTTCATTCCCTTTCCAGCTGGAATGACATCTTTTAGCGAATTGAGAAATGTAGGGGCGGAAGATAAACACGGGACCAGGAAAAAGGATACAGAACGTTGGGTTTCGGTGCTTCCGTACATATTTACCACTGAACAATTTCTGGCAAATGATTGAAGGCGAAGACAATCTCGTTTTGTAAGGATATCACCTACAAAGAGGGCGTGATGTAAACTCGGAATCTGAGTTTCACATTGAGCAGAAAGAAGCTGACCCATTGCTAGAGGTGTTAGTTGAACAAGGGGAGAAGAGTACCTGGTGTCAAATGAGTTACTGTTGCAGCGGATCTAGCCATCCATTTAGCTAATTGTCCTGGTGTTCCAATATCGTCGGCCGTGGGAATTATCAACTGAGCTCCAAGGAACAATGGAGTAAAAACTAATATTAGAACATAACACAGAATATGTATACTATCGCGTTGAATAGGATCATGAGCTATTCCACTCAACATTGTGAATTTGTCATTCTGGGATAACCCGAATTCTTGAGACATCCACGGAAAATAAAATGTTAAACTAAAATGTCGTCCTTTAACGCCTTTCGGAATTCCTTCACTTCCACTTGTGAAGCTTAATGTGGGTATACTATCTGGACCGACGACAATACCCGGATGCACGCTTGCAAATTTTATTTCTTTTGAAAAAAAGGAATCCGATTGTCCTATTAGTTTGCCGTCATCTTGAATATACAAAGCTAGGATTTCAGCTTTAATGTTCAATTCGTCGGTGATATATTGTCTCACTGTATCTTGAATGTTTCCAGCTTTTAAAAGAACGATTAAACCGGCTGGTTGTGCGACTTTGAGGTAGATACATTGCCGAGAAGGAGGATAAGCTGGGTCTTTTCAATTAGTTGGTAATTTATTGCAAGACTGACCGATGACTGAAAAGGTAGCGCCTGCTTTTAATACGCCCATGACTGCGATAACTAAATCGACACCTCTGTATGCAAATACCATGACTACATCGCCTGTTTTGATTTGTTTGTTGATGAGATGATGAGCCACGATGTTTGAAGCTTCATTTATGTGGCGGTAGGAAAAGATTCTGGACGGTGTATCTTTTGTGAGTGGAGTTTCCACAACACAAGTCCGATCTGGATGTTTGTGGGCATTAGAGGCAAAAATGTCTTGAATTGGGCCTTGAAAGAGCGACCAGTGCAAGTCGACAGTTGGATCTGGGAGAAGCAGTTTTTGAGCAGGAGTGAGTAATGAAATTGAGCCAACTTTTTGATTTCTATCGAGGGCGACTTGGTAGACTATCTGAGTGAGTTGTTGTACGAGGTAGGTTATGCGGTCTGGGGAGAATAAAAGCTGATTGTAGTGTACTTGTAGTGTGGTTGGGTGCGTATTCTGGGCGAAAATGGATATATCTGTGGGGCAAGATGGCGTGTCTGAGCAAGTATAGAATCCGAGACAAAGATCAGCAGGCAACGGATCATGGGCACGTTGTAGTGCAATTGACTCTGAGGCATTCTGTAGGAGCTGGGGTGTGAGCAGATGCAGAAGGCTGGGGTATGCGTTTGCAACGAGGGCGAGGAGGGCAGCGAAGGGCAGGGCTGGCGTGACGGGCACTCGCAGGACTACGTGGGGCGCAGTCTGGGTGTTGGTGGCGATGCAGACGTGGTCGTCGCCGGTGAGACGGTGTGCCAGGGCGACAAGGGCGGCGAGGAGGAGAGAAGACGGCGTGTGCTGGTCGAGGGAGAAGGACTGTGCAGCGGGTGAAGTGCGGAGGGGATTCGGGCGGGGATGGTCGGCGGGGAGTGGAGAGGGCATGGCAGGGAGGCGATAGAGACGAGGTCGGGTTGGTTAGACAGGTCAGCCAGGTTAGTCTAGTTGTTCAGGTCAAAGTTAGGCCAGGCCGGGTCGGTCAGGCCGGCCAGTCAGATCAAGCCAGTCAGGTCATAAGTCAGGTCATAAGTCAGGTCAGGCCAGTCAGGAAAGTCGAAGTAGTCACTCAACTCCAAGTCAGGTCAAGTTCAGTCAACACTAGGCATGGATGTGCCCTCCAGCGCCCTGTCGATGAGACGTACCACCTGTCTCGCATCTGGACGCGCATTGGGATCCACGACCAGACACCGCCGCACCACCAGCTTGGCACCCTCGCTCCACTCGCCCGCCCGCGCCTCGGGAAACTTCCACGCCCCGTTCATCACCGCCAGCGGGATGCTGGTGCCCTCCGTTTCAAACGGACTGTACCCAAACATGCATGCAAACAGACACCCACCAAGACTCCACACATCCACTTTCTCGCTCACCTCCATCCCCGTCTTCGCGTCAAACAGCTCAGGCGCCCGGTACGACATCGTAGACTGCTCAGCAGCGGTGTCCTGCAGCTCAAGCGCCTGCCTCCGACTGCCAATCGTCACCCGCGCCGGCACAAGGGACCCAAAGTCCATCAGAATCGGCGTAGTCCCGTCATCCCCAATCATAATATTTCCTACTGTCAGACGCCCCCAGCGCTAAAGAAATACCCGGCTTCAGGTCCCGGTGCGCATACGGAACAAGGTCCCCTTCGTTCGTGTTCGCCATCAAAGGCCGCGACGAACCATTCGCATCATCCTCTTCCACAGGGAGCGGGCTGATCCGGTACTCGTGAAGCTCCAGCAGCGCCAGTGCCACCCCCCTGAACAGCAGCAGCAGATCCTGTTCGGGAAATGCCGTCCGGTTGATCAAATTAGAATTGATTGCATCCTGGAGGTTGCCCCGCTTTGCAAATGAGATCCCCCCATCAAAACACACATACCCGATAATACGGTAATAAAATATACAGCGATTTTGATCCATCCCGTTCTTGATTCGTACTAAAGTCCTTAAATGTGAACCCACATCCAAAGGGAACCAGTACCACACACTGAATTAATGACTTGTGGTTAAACATTTTATAGGAATCCACCTCCCTCATCGCATCAGCAACATCCCCATACGGACACCGTATTTTCTTCAACGCAAATAAATTCCCAGAACAAGTCTCGTGCACAAGATAAACAAACGAGAATCCTCTAAAGGTGAGAAATTTGTTATTATATTAGATTTACCCCTCGCCCAATAACCGAATTATCTTGTACGATTTTCGATTAATTGAAACAGAGGGCTCGGGAAGACATAGAGATAGTACCGCTGAACATGCATCCGAGGCGATCTGAGAAATATTGGATAAACCGCATGCCATTTTTTTGATGTTGAAGAAAGAACGAGGTGGGTGAGACGAGACACGTATTCTTTCCACCCTATTAAGATTCTCTTGACCTTCAATTTATCCGATATATTGTCCATCAATTCTGAATCAAATCACATTGGCGATCTTTGGTATATCTCCGTGACCGTGAACTACCTGTGAATAAATTCATCCAAAAATTTGTAGCGGATGACACGGTTTTGGACTCGTCAACTTCTTTTATTACAAAGCAAGTATCTGATAGTATCTTGTACCGAGTATATTAGACATCAACCTGAACAATTTCAATTTCTAAAGATATTGGTTATGAATAACCCATCGATCGAGGTTTGCCTGTCATTTAATTATTTATATACCATATACCGGTGCTTGATATTAATAATATCAGCTAGAAAAGTAGTATCTTGAGACGAGTTATGGCATGATTGAATTACAGTTCATTTTCATAGATGCTTGCGGATAAAAAAACACTGTGAATAGAGAAATACGACAACATGAAAGATAATAGTCTTGAAACACTAGCGTGTGTGAGCTTTAAAGTGTCCGGACTGTTGGCTTGAATAGACTTGGGTTGGATAATTTGATATACGATGGTTGCCTTTGAAAAGTAACTAGGTATATTACTATGCTGTTAAAGCCTGGTCTGACTAGCAGACCAGGCAGTATTTATATAACAATCTTATACGCCCTCATCCTGCCTCTATTGGTTTCATCTTTGGCGGAATTGGCTGTGCGACCCACCAATGCCCCCATCCAGACATTGGTTGCTTCCTGGGGTCTTCCGCGATGTTACTTGTCTCCCGAAGCCACTGCATTTCAGCTGGGTGTCTGCACGCGATCGCCGGTGGTGGTTGTGGGGTATTCTTGAGTCCCTAGAGAGTGGTTCTAGTTGATCTTTGTAATTTCTGATTATCGAATGAAGAGGGGTGCATTACTGATATCGGTCCCAAGTGATTCCTCTTAGAAAATCGAATTTAAAAAAAAAACTATTGATTTCTTATGCAATACCAGTTTCAAACGGCTTGTTTCAGCAGCGTGTGGGGTCGCGTCATAAACAAGCTGTGACGCAATCCGACTAACCACCGAGCAACTATACTATACAGGTTTGGCCCATTGGTCAGGATTGTCTTTCAAACACCATGCCCGGGTCTGACCATGACAAACTTGAGTATTCTCCATTATTTTCCTTAAATTAATCGCCTTAGAACCGTTGAACTCAAGGCCAACACATCGATTGTTATTTTAGGAGCTTCTGGTGACCTAGCAAAAAAGAAGACTGTATTGATTCCGTCCCGATTGGGCGTCCTGACAGCCTAGTTCCCTGCTCTATTTGGTCTCGTATACTTTCCCTACTGTAATTTCTATAATCTTGACTCAAGTTTCGCAATGGTTTCCTCCCAAAAGATCTTCATATTGTCGGTTACGCACGCACTGAAATGAACGACACAGATTTTCACGCACGAGTACGGTCAAATATCAAGTACTGCACCCCAGCCGAACTCGAAGAATTCGTTCAATTGTGCACGTATGTGTCTGGGAAATACGACGAGGACGCTGCGTTCATCAGGTTGAATGAACATCTTGAACAAGTAGAAGGTGATCGAAAGGAAAGAAACAGAATCTTTTATATGGCCCTTCCCCCAAACGTCTTCACCTCCGTCGCAAAAGGACTAAAGAAGAACTGCTATCCGGATAAGGGGATATCTAGATTGATTGTATGGAATTGATTCCATATCGTACCTGACTTTATTAGGTGGAGAAACCATTTGGAAAGGATCTACACAGTTCAAGAGAGCTGCAAAAGAATTTGGGTCCACTTTGGAAAGAAGAAGAAGTTCAATTTCCAATCATCATCAGTTGACTTACTTGCCAGACATTTAGAATTGACCATTACCTTGGAAAGGAAATGGTCAAAAATCTATTGATCCTACGATTCGCTAATACCTTTTTTGGAGCAACTTGGAATCATAATAATATATCCAACGTCCAAGTATATTTTTTGCTTTCCACTTAAGGTTGTAAATCTTTAGATCACGTTCAAAGAACCTTTTGGAACGGAAGGCCGCGGTGGATATTTTGATGAATTCGGGATCATTCGAGATGTCATGCAAAATCATCTTCTACAGGTAATGACGATGCTCGCCATGGAACGACCTCTGTCTTTCTCCGCCGAAGATATTCGTGATGAAAAGGTTCGTGTTCTAAGAGCAGTTCATTCTATCGATCCCAAGAATGTCATAATCGGACAATATGGAAAGAGTGAGGATGGGAAGAAACCGGGCTATTTAGACGATGAATCAGTTCCTAAAGACAGTCGATGCCCTACTTTCTGCGCGTTGACCATGTATATCCAGAATGAACGATGGGATGGGGTTCCTTTTATTGTGAAGGCTGGAAAAGGTATGACTTTTTTATGGCTCCACTGCTTAATCATGTAGCATTGAATGAAGCAAAAACTGAAATCCGTGTGCAATTCAAGGCAGTAACCAGTGGAATCTTCAAGGATATTGCCAGGAATGAGCTAGTAATCCGTGTTCAACCTAATGAATCGTAATTTTAGGAGTCGACATGTCAAATTAATTCTCTAGTGTCTACCTCAAGATGAACTCGAAACTTCCTGGCTTGAGCATGCAAACAGCAACAACTGAGCTTGACTTGACTTATAAGCGCCGATTCTCTGATTTGAAGATTCCGGAAGCTTACGAAGCACTTATTCTGGATGCTATCAAGGGTGATCATTCAAACTTTGTCCGAGACGATGAACTTGATGCAAGTTGGAGGTATTTCACTTTTTATCTTTTGTCCTCATATATTTTCAGAATTTTCACACCACTTTTACACTATCTCGATGACCACAAAGACATCAAGCCTGAGACCTACCCTTACGGAAGCCGAGGTCCACAGTGCCTAGATGAGTTTGTTGCTAGTTATGGCTATGTTCGAGGTATGTATTCTCACTCTTCTCTTCTCCCTTATAAATCTTGTAGACTCTGGGCAATATCAATGGCCGGAACAAAAGCTTTGAAGAAAAAATATAAGAGTAAGATTGAAATTGTAGGAGATAGCTTGATTTTATGGATTTAGCTTTGAAAAGTTGGTGTTTTATATATAGAGGGTGATTTCTCAACGTCAACATTTGACCATGAATACCTCCACCAGATGGATCTGCCAACAATGTTCACGTAGATCCTATTCTGTCGCCGGAAAAGAACCGAAGTCGAACTATCAACCTCTCGGTTCAGGATTGACGTATTTGATTAAAGATTCAGTCGAGCTTTCGAAACTATATCCACTCGTGACCTCTCAGCAATTATCCCGCAGAACAACTAGACCTAAAAAAGTCAGAATACTGACGAGAGATTTTATTGGTATTCTCCTCTGGTTTCTCGATTTATAGAGTAGACGATTCATTATATAATCCGAATTATGGCTACTTCTCTCAAAAAGCGACGATTTTCACCACGGACAATTTTCGATTCAGCGAAATAAAGGACTGTTCGGAATTTCAGTTACTTCTTGCAAAACGGTATGAAGAATTCGAGGATCGCTATGGAGATAATGCACTACGCCAAGTTTGGCATACACCAACTGAATTGTTCAAGGTATGCTCTCATTAATCAACTCTTCCTTTAAACACTTAGCCGTTTTACGGAGAAGCAGTTGCTCGGTATCTTCTTACTCAGTATAAATTGACGGATTTTCCTTATTATGATTTAATCATTTATGAAATTGGTGCGGGAACGGGGACATTAATGAAAAATATTCTGGATTATATAAAACACCAAGAACCGGAAGTATACGAGAAAACTCAATACCGGGTCGTTGAAATTACGGCTCCATTGGCTGAGATTCAACGCAAAGTTACGGGCCATGAGGCTCACATTGAGATTATCGAACAGAGTATCTTTGGGTGGAAACAAAAGGTCATGGAACCTTGTTTTGTCATGGCTATGGAAGTCTTGGTATGTCATAAATGGAGGAAGAGCGTTAAGCCATAGGACAATTTTGCCCATGATGTCGTTCGATTCGATATGCTTTCGGAACAACCATATCAGGGACAAGTAGTGATCGACGAGGAAGGCGAATTCGACGAAATTTACACGCCTGTAAGGGATTCATTCATCTTGAGATGGATGAACATGGAAAAAATCACACCGTTTAGACTCCCTCGCTTTCTTCGAAGGTTACAGGCGGAGCTCCCTTTTGCACCCAATTTGTCCAAACCTGTATATATACCGACGAAATTGTTGCAATTTTTGGATATACTTTGCGAATACTTTACACACCATCGATTACTTCTGTCTGATTTTTACAAGCTGCCGGATAGCGTTGACGGGTATAATGCACCCGTCGTTCAAACTCGATACAAACGGAAAATGATTCCTGTGTCAACCTATTTAGTTCACCAGGGTTACTTTGATATTTTTTTTCCAACAAACTTTGAGGTCTTGAAGGACGTTTATTCAGAAATAGTGAGGCCGGGCCGTCACAAAATTTCTACACAAAAGGAATTTCTACAACGATGGGCGGAAACAGAAAAGACGCTGACCAAAAGTGGCGAAAATCCAATGCTGGAGTTTTATGAGAATGCAAAATTCTTTTGTTCATAAGATAATTGTGATTTGTACATACTACAACATCTATTAGGCACGCCAGTTACAGTGTCAGTAAATTACAGAAGCAAAAAAACGCCCAGTAGAATCTCAAATATTACACCATCGCATGTCCATTCATCAACGCTACCCTTCTCTTCCAAAAACACATGTGACACATCTTGCCGTTCCTTTCGCTTCTCCACCACATTGGACTAACAAGGACATCGCATTCCGTGCATCCATCATCCTCTTGTTTGACCGGTTGGATGGCGATTTCTTGTTCTAGTGCAGCGCTCCTTCGACGGCTAGGTAGTTTTCCTGCAATTGGTTTGGTCGCTGCAACTACAATCTGAGCTTTCCGCATTGTGCCAGTCAAGGTGAGATCTGCTTGTTTATAATTCCGAACATAAGTCATTAACGCAGTCTAAATGTCAAATTTAATGAGGTACTATTAGATACCAGTTCTGACTCGTCAACTTCATTCATGGGATGGACAGTAGTCTTCTTGAGATCGTGATTTCGACACCAAATGGCGGGGCTCATATGGCCGCTTTCTCCCCCAAAAGAAACAGTGATGACTTGATCTTTACGACTCGTTTTAATTGGTTGAATATCGAACCCAACCGTATATCCTGCTTGAATAGCACAGGTCGTATGGAAAGGAATATGACAACTGTGACAGTTTGTACAAGCGCCCGTTTCAATCTTGCATATCGAACATATCTATTGATCAGCTGATAATTCGCAAGACGTCCTACAGATTTCCATCTTGCAGTTGGCAAGGATCCGATGCCTTCTATGGGTTCTAAGAGAGTTACGTCGCCAAACCGAATTTCCGGTATCCATACAGCACATGTTATGTGGGCCCAATTATTACCAATCGTCCTTTTGAGAGGGTGTGGAGGTTGTCGCTCTTCAGATATCTGCGAGCACAAAACACAATCGTAAATCTAGATCTCAAGAACAGCCTTTGTAGATAATTTACCAATGAGACTTCTGGTGCTTTTTCGTTGACGCAAACGTCGCACTTCCATCGATTAAAAGAATTCTGGATACCATAACAGCCTAAATATTGACTAAAATCGGAATCCTCGCACATACCTTCATGAACAGACATTTTGCAGGTCTCGCATGTCGCCATAAATGAAAGCGGCTCGGAAACGGCACAAATATTGCAAAGCTTTGGTGGTTCTTCAAGATCTTCGGCTTCTTTTTTGTCGTCCTTCTCTGCAAGGCTTTTCTTTCTGCCATTCTTAGACTTCTTTTTGACAATAGTGCCATCTTCGCTGATTTCTTCTTCTGCTTTTCGTTTTTTTATTTTATCGACTTTAGGTTCGTATGTGTCTGCATATTTTCTCCATAATGTAGCGCAGCTAGTACATAATGCTGGAATGCTTTCATTCGTTGATGGTCCGGGGGCCTTTTTCCAAATTTCACTGCGAGTGGTCGAACAAAACTTGCAAGAAACTTTTCGCCGCACGAGCTTATTGTTATCGTAAGCGGAATCGTCGCTGCTATCACCGAGATCAGCAGTAGACTTCGTCGTATCGACTTTCTTCGATCGCCGTCCTTCGTAAGATCCCCATATTTCGCGACCAATCGGGGTTTTCTTCCACTGGTACCAGAAACGTACGCATTGACCAGAGCTTTGATATTTGAGCTCAGAACTGATTGGATGTAATTCGCTTCCATGCTTCTTAACACCTTCTGCGAATCTTTCTCGTTCCGGCCCCGTGAACGTTGGTTCTTTCAGATGTTTTCGAGTAAATCTTTGGAGTTCTTCTGTGGCTTTCGCCTTCTCAAAGTTGGTCAAATGCAATACATTTACAACGGCATCGAGATAATTTGTAGTATACAACTGAACCTTGAGTTTATCTGCAATTGGCTTTGTCGAAAGAATGAATTCATCCATTTCGCGGGTATCCATAGGCCCTGGTCTGTAAAGTAAGGTCGAGGTGAGATCTTCCCCCCGAGGAGCTCCTTGTTAGTATAAGTACTAAAAAGAGTTCGATACTATAACCAACTGGGGTCTCTTGGACCCATCTCCCCAGAGGCTTCTCGTCAATTTCCATCGAGTCCTCTTTCATAAGGTGATTGACAATACTTCCTTTCTTCTTCCTGACATTCTTTTTCCTATCCACATATTTGACGGGTTGACCGAACCATTCAACTACATTGGCTTGATGTCTCCACCCGATGCGACTTTGAGCTCTTGGATATATTCGATCGTCATAATCCAATGCATCTTCGATTTTACAGTGGATACCGAGATATCGTATAGGCCATAACGAGTTCGCGTATTTCTGCTCCTTTGTAGGCTCTGATACATCATGTGTTGGAGTCTCTCTACGAGTGGGCGCCTGTTCAGTATCATTGTCCTCCTCTGGAGCGACGGATGATTCACTTTTGCTCATGGGTTTATTGAAACGGAAATCGGGCAACGAATTAGCTTCGAGGATCTTGTCCTTCTCGCGAGCGCAGGGAGCACAAGTCCACGCGAAGCCCTTCGTAGGTTTTTTTAATAAGGGGGGAGTTATGCATAACATATGGAAGTCATTTTGGCAAACCGCACATCGAACAGATTCAGCACTGTGGGGTGAGAGAATGGTCTTGTAGGTGATGAGGCATACTTGGCACACCAGCTTCCACATTTCGTACATCCTCGTTGTTGCATGCACAAGTCCTTACCCTTACCTTGTTCAACAGCAACGAATTTCCAGCGATCACGAAGGACAGTGCCAACGTTTTCAGGGACATTTCGGATATCTTTTGTAGGAACTACTTCGTAGTGTCGTTGAATATATCGATCAAACATGCGTTCGTAGTAAAAACAGTCCTCGGACTTCTTATACTCCTCGAGGTCTGCGATCTCACTCCGATGTTTTATTTGACATTTACCACGTACAGATGATAAAGGACATACATCGCTGTGCATTGTTGAAAAAAGGTAACGATTGTCGCTGTGGCTTCGATGAATGTCGCGAGGACGATAGAACCAGTTAACGCGAATAGAATCAATTTTGGGTATAGAGTTGTCTGATCGAGTGAATTCCATAATCCGTGCAAGATAGTATGGTTCTTGTGGCGGCTCGCAAATCAAATAGACACAATCTTTGTGAATTAGCGGAGTGTACCTTAGTATGGGGCTTTTGAAATACCATCGGGTCTAAGGACCCTTCCATCTGGGAGTTCGACTGAGATTCCATCGCGGGAGTCTTTGACAATGGGTCCTTTGGATTTCTTCGGTTTCTGCAGGAGATCCGCCTTGGATCTTCTCCGACTTGTTGCTGTCGCCTGAACATGGTAGTCCAATATGGGTTCAGCGCTGGACTCCTCTGAAATGACGCTCTGTCTACGAGAAGACTGGCGACGGGAGCTGTCCCGAGCAGAAGAAGCCGACTCTGGTGTGGGTACTTCGCGCATTACGAGTGTACAAAAAGAAGAAGGACGAGGGAGAGAATGGTTGGAGGAATTCCTGGGCGCCGGACAATTTGCCCTATGAAGCTTCAGACACCACCGTCTTCCATCCCAGTTAATTGGCAAAATAGCTCACAACTGCTTTCTTGACAATGGTCCATGTCTATATTGAAGATTTTTACACTATTAAGATATATATGAAGAAAGTCAACACCAGTAGGTGCAAAATGACCATCAGTTGCCTACCTAAACCTATCCCCAAGTATTCTGCGAGCATCATCAAAGCGATTCCGTCGAAACTTCCCAGACAATCTCCGATGTATTGGAAGTCTCTATGCACCAGATCTTGGCGGCATATGTTTTGCGGAAGAAGTGAGTGAGAATAATGGAGGTGAGATTAAGGAACGCTTTGCCGGCTCACCACTGGAAAGCAACCGTAAGGATCCGCAGTTAATAATTCGGGCATATTGAAAAATCACCCTTACTGATATATAACGAATTTAAGAGTTATATCATATTACTGTAATTCTATTTTCATATATCTACTCATCCGGACTATCACCTCATTGTAACACTGGACATCATTGAGTGGGAATCCAGACTCCTCGATTTTTCAAAATATCTTCATTGGAACATCAGATTAGCTAAATTAGTAGAATGCTTCTGCCATACTCGGTTTCCAATCCGGTTAATGTTGCTTCTGCAAAAACCAATCGCTCGCTAATGTCGTCTGTAATTTGATCACTATATTCCAGGACGGTGGGAATGACAGAGGTCGCTAGGATAACCCAATTATTTCACCAGATCGTAAAATTCAGGGATACAAAAGTAATCCAAAGCACAGGTATTCGCCCTAATTGTTGCTATGAGAATGTTACTTATCGACTAGCATGTGGACAAGTGTAAGGATATATACCTTTGGGTATATCTTACCAATACGGCAAGGTGGCTTGACGGGAAGTATATGAAGGCGGAAGTTGGATATTCCTAGCCAAGGGCGAATATTTAGGCTAGGCATGTCCCTTTGTAAGAAGTACGAATACTTAGGCTAGTTATAACATTTGGTCTTATCATACTTCGAAGCGCATAGCTTACAACAAGCCTCTACTTCAGGAAATCGATATTTCATGAGATTGTTGATCCAGAGGCTGATTTCAAGTGGACGATCTGTTTAGATGCGACCAGACATCAATTTGTGTAACACTTGCCGAAGCTAAACTATGGACTAAATTCAGAGCAGGCAATAGCAGTTGCTTTCAAAGGTCTTCAAGAAATGTTCAAATTTCTATCAACTGAGGGGTGTCATCTTGACAATGGTATCATCAGATAAACGATAGATTTCACCGGCTATACCTTCCTGATATTTTTCGAATGCGGAAGCCCACTTTCTCCCAACTGAATTCTGGGCTTACCAATCCGACAGTTCATATCGAGGAACACCGTCTCATTTAGATCAAAATAAATGGCACTCCTCAGGCCATTTTACTATATACGCCTGGTAAAAAGCTGTTTTTGAATCAGTGCCTTACCACACCAAATTCCCCGTCCTCAGTGGCTGCCATAATAACAATGAGTTCGCTAGAACGCATCGCAAAAGCACTGAAGAATTGGCGATGAAAATCTTAAGACTCGATAACAAACTAGAATTTGGACTATTTTATCTGTTCATACATCTTCTACGACACTCCACCAACATCGTATCAGCGACTGCTATGGACCTCTAGTCGCCTTTCTTAGGCGATGTGTATATGCGGTGCTATTGTCGTATCTTTTGTAGGACTCTGATTACCCGAACAGTTTGCATCTACCAATTGACTGACTTTTTCGAAATCGATCATATCCATAAAGCCTAGTTCGACAGCGAGCATAGCGATCGATTTTCCCTCGGTTTGTGCGAGAGGCTACAATATGAGCAGCTCCATTTAAAAAACAATACTTGTCTCACAGTTATCTCAGCCAATTTGTTGAATTCGATTGCAGTTAATGTTCCCTGGGCACCAAAACGAATTGGAACTCCAGAGGTTCCAGGAGCTTCGAAGGGGCCTTCCTCTGATATGATTGGCAATATTCCCCGAATATCAGTACTAACAGGCAAAGAGGGATCATTGCAAAAAGCTACAAGGTTCTGAGCAAAATTATTATAGTTTTTCTCCGCATTGACGAAGCATATGGCGGCCTCTAAGGCTCCAGGAAGGCTCCCGAGCTGGTCGATGATTTTATCGGCCCATTTCAGCTTTTCGCAAGGGTCTGCCTTAGCAAGAAGACTCGCTAGTTTGTGAACAAGAGACCGAGAAGCAAAAATACCAATAGACTGACCAGCAAAAGTCTCTACTACCCCTGGAGGAGCACCTTGAATGGCTTTTGTTGCACCCACACACTCGTTTTCGTTACCAAAACTGCGAATTAAATGTTATGCGCACACTAAGACAGTATACCGAGCAGAACTGTAGGATACAGCGAGAATAATAAGGAGCTTCGACAGAGGGATCATAGTGAGAGTATCGAGATATTAGACCGTCCTGCGGAAAGAAAATTCGAAAAGTCAAAGAGTTGTAAATGAATTTTGGTAGAATACGAGACAGGCAGACTTTTATATATCATCTTAAGCGGGGATAACCCGGAAAATGGCTCGAGACGCGAAAAAATTACAAAAGATTGATAAACTAGTTTTAGACTGTCTTCATTACTTCACCCTGCGTGGATTTAGACTTCACAAGGAAAGATTCACGAACCAGTGTGACAGGACATGTCGCGTTAACATAAACCTCTTACACAGACTGACAATGAAATACCCATGGTTTCACCATGTTCTACTAAGCCTGGGTCCGAAATTGGATATTATTGGGGATAGCGTGGCGATTAGGGAAAATGATAAGTTAGAACTCCTGAGAATCACATCATGCACAAGTCCGGGTACCTAGGTATGGGAGATTGGGATGCGAAATGTGAAATCTCGCTGACTATAAGCAAAAGTCTAGATCTCTCAGATATATTTTCATCCTTACAATAAATTACCTATTCCAAGAAGAACTTTCACACAGGTAGACTTTTCTTGGTCGATATATCAAAGAAAAAGTTAATATCGCGACAAGTGACAAATTTTGGTTGTTAGACCTTGATGCCTGCCGCGATAATCTGGGTTGTAAAGGGTGACGCCCGCCGCATGTTGGTAGGATTCCAGCAAATGATTAGTGGAACGCGTTTCACAGAGAATTCATATGGATAAAAAGTTGGTGGAAAATAGACGTTTCACCCTTTAGATATTTCCCTGAAACCGCAGGACTAGATCTAGCGGACGAATTTCTTATCAAAGAGAAGGGATTCTTGATTCGATGATTACTTTTTATTGGAAGGAGATTTGTCTTTTTATAGCCAATTGATAGTAATAGCTCTTCTAATGGGCTGTATCACCAGTTGAGATGTTCGATAATCTACTTGCATTGTCCGACGCTTTCTCCGACAAGGTAATTTCGATCTCTTTTCCTTTCCACTTGTCGAGAAAGGATACCCACAAGTCCTTACTTCCGTTGGTCGCCCTTTAAAATTTACATTGCAAGTTCAACGGCAATTGCTATTTTCGCCACCTACTCTTCCCTTCCTGGCCCATGCAACCATAGCGGACCCACCAATACCTGGCAACACCTATAATTATCTGCGCCCCTGCTCCTAAGCTGTTACCAACTGCGGCAGGGGGGGGGAATCAGGACTGTTTTCTGGTCTAGACCTGGGTCTCACGAGTTAGGGGGTACGTCCGGTCGTCTTATTTGGGTTTTATTAGCTCAGACATTTCTTCTTCCTATTTATATATCACCGGTTTCATGTGTTGTGCAGGGTGGGGTTTTCAAGCTAGACAGTTGTTCGCTCTACGAATCAAGAGACCGTCTGATAGAAACTTACATCTTGTCCTGCCTCCATCCCTACGCCGCCATTGCTGGAGACATCACTTCTCTCCCTCACATAACTTTCTGGTAGATCCCCTTAAGGAATACTGTGTGCTGTTTATTAGTACTCGACACCGGTTACTTCTGCGCCAATGCAGGCAACACGTGCTGACCAACACGAAATACCATGCACTCTCAATCAATAGCCCCATAGGACTGAGACCTCTGGGTTCGGCCGAGTATAGCAACCTCGAATTAGGAATGTGGTTGGTTGGTTCGTGTTTTATTAGTTTCTGCATATTTATACAGTTTTGACACATTTACATCAGTCGCCTCTAGCGCCTAGTCGCGTTCACGACCAGCTTTCCTAACCGACCGGACCAAATAGACCGTCGAAGTAGACCAGACCAGACTGGCATTAATTTCGGTCCAGACGGACCAAATCAAAGGTCAAGATGGTCTGGACAGTCTGATAGACTGAATAATTCATATACATAGTTAATAGTTAAGAAGAAATAGTAGAAGAGAAAAGG
>LXFE01000571.1:0-19824 GCA_001929475.1 Neolecta irregularis DAH-3 | reverse complement strand
TCTCGAAAGTCGTTCCACGGCGATGGGTTCTCAGCATAGCGGTCTAATAACCCTGAGAAGAAATCACAGGAGGGAGCAGCCATGGGGACAAAGTTGAGGTTCGTATTGTTGGATCGGCAGCTGTTTATATCCCCTTGGTCTCGATCGCAACTGGGTCTAGTGTCATAGCGTCTGACGCGAGCCTGCCCTAGTTCTTTATTGCGATTTAGTGCTTGGACTGGTTAGGCCTGGTCTGTTTGTTGCCCTCCAGAATCCGCGCTTCTTTTCCTTATTTATTTATTGCCTTCGTTTCCACGTCATTTGTCCCTCCTGCCACCCTTTCCTCTTTCTCCTTCATTGAAATGGGCTGTGTACCAAGTAAAAGTGACCCCGATACACAAAAGTCCCGCTACCTCGACCGCATCATCAAGAATGACGAAAAACGAATGGCCCAAGAAGTCAAGATACTCCTTCTTGGTACCCTGCCTCCCGCTGCTTCTTTTCTCACTTCTTTCAGGCGCCGGTGAGAGCGGGAAAACTACAATCCTCAAGGTTTGTAGTCTAATCTCCCGTCTTATTTTGATAGCAAATGAAACTGATTCACGCCACCGGGTTCAGCACCCTCGAACGAGAGACGTACAAAACGATCGTGTTCAGCAATATACTACACTCTTTACGTCTAGTCATCGAAGCAATGGCAGACTTTAACATTCAATTACAAGTTCCATCAAACATGGTACGTACTCTTCCAAGAACCCTGTTTTCTTATTAGGGTGAAAGGGCTACATCGATCTCATCGCCACAGAACGCGAACTAGGCCGTCGTGAAAGATTTCCTCCAGAGTACCTCGATTCATTTAAAGCCCTATGGGCAGATTCAGGTGTTCAAGCTACAGTTCAACGAGGTCATGAATACGCATTACATGACAACCTTTCATATTTCTTTGATTCTATCGATCGCGTATTTCAGCCTAATTATATCCCTTCTGACCAAGATATCCTTCGGTACTTCATTCTATAACATAAATCCTAACAATAGATGTCGTATGAAAACAACAGGTATCACAGAAACGCTCTTCCACCTCGGAGATTTAAATTATCGGTACACCACCCCTATTCTATCGTTATTAATAGCAACAGCATGTTTGACGTCGGTGGTCAACGTTCTGAGCGCAAAAAATGGATTCACTGTTTCGAAAGTGTCACTGCCTTGATGTTTTTAGTTGCTATTAGTGGCTACGATCAATGTCTAGTTGAAGACCGCGAGGAAAGTACCTATTTGCAAAAAGGCGGGCTAACCATTTAGGGAGTATAAATTCTTGAAATATGCTATTTTAACGATATAGAACCAAGTACGAGAAGCTCTAATGTTATTCGAATCGATCTGCAATTCGCAATGGTTTATTAATACTTCGATAATCCTATTCTTAAACAAAATCGATCTTTTCCGTGAAAAGATCCTCGTTTCACCTATTAAAACCCATTTTGAAGGGCTTACCGGAGATAGCAAAGATTTTGAAACAACAGCTACTTTCTTTCAACAACAATTTGTTCGATTGAATCGAAATCCAACAAAAGATATATATTCCCATTTTACAAATGCGACTGTACGTCTTGATCTCTCTTTTTCTAACAACCAAGGATACAAATTTGTTGAAAAATGTCTTTTCGAGCGTCACTGATATTATTGTCCAACGATCACTGCATGAGCTTATCCTGTAAACCCGATAGTTTCTTTTACATTTGATACCGTCATTTTGGTATATCAACAATATTATTGTTTGAGTGAACTATTTGATGCATTCACACTCCCGGTATTTCCCGACGTCGTATTGAAACGCCATTCATCCACCTGTCAACTCTCAAAACACCCGCCACTCTTCAAACTCATGCCTATTTCGCGCCTTGTAAGCAGATCGCTGTACGGCTGCCGTCGTCTGTTTGCATCATCTTCAGTAAATCAAATAGTCGTCCCTTATTCTCTGCCTACGAAATCACTCGCCCGCTACTCTACAAATGCATTTTTCCCGCCTCGTGTACCTAGTACCCAACACGTCGAACCATACGGTTGAACCCCGCATTGTTTTCAACACCACTCACCAATCTAGACTTGGCAACATCTGCCTTTTTCGCGGGTCACCGCCCCCTGAATATTCCACTGCTGCTCCTCGGAAGTCCCAATAAACAACAAATCGACAAAGCAGTAGAAATGTTTGGACGATCTACAATATCAGAAGACAAAGGCAACACACAACCAATTCTTTTTTTCTAACGAGTTCTAGATCTGGAAAATCGGCATGGGCCCAGGAAACCAGGAAATAGTTTATCAGGGCAACCACCTTTCAGTATAACATTCCTTCAACCCCATGGGAAAAATTCCTCTGCTCAAACCATTAAACTCCTTGACCATCTCCATGACCATCTCCAATCAATATTATCTTCAGATCCCCGCAAAATCTCATTCACAACACTCGATAACACTGAAAATGAACAATTAAACATGGAATTAACAAGCGTTAAACGAAAGAGAAAACTGAAAATGAACAAACATAAATTTCAGAAACGAAAAAAATTGCAAAGGGCTTTAATGAGGAAATTGGGCAAGTAATTCTCTGTGGTTGTGAATAAGAAATTCGGATAGGGCGTGATTTTCCTTCCGCGCGTCGTTCAGTTGTAATTATATAATCTTGGTAATGCCTAAAGATAGTTGTCCTCGATTTTGAGAAGGTTGGAAACGTTATTTTACCACAAATGCCTTTTTACGGTTACTTGATGGAAGGGAAACAAGGCTGATCAGTATATGCGACTTTCTTGATCTCTTAGTAATCCGCTAAGCCAATGACATGACATCTCGTGCTTACACAAACAGTCCATCTAACACAAAAGAGGCAGAACAGCACATAATAATGGCCACCTTTTAGTAGTCTTACAATTTGTCCCATCTCGCCCTGTATCTCCTTTTGGACAATTGTCTGACCCCTTTGTAGTGGAGGTTGGCGTCCTGTTTGGGGCTGGGGTTGGGACGACGCGTGGGGCTGATGTTGAGCTGACGCGTGGGGCCGATGTTGATGTGGCGGGTGCTCTCGCAGCCAGGCTAACGGTGTTTGCCGTAAAGTCGAACACAGAGTAAACCTGAGATGATATTAGATATTATGAACGAGAAAATATATTACGCTTTTGAGGAAAACGTCTCCCAACAGCATCTGGTTATTCGACCCAACGCGTTCTCCAATAATCTTTGAAAGACAATGACTCCCCGTGTTATCGAGAGGTTCTCCAATCCAATCTTCATGGGGGATCTCGAAAGGTTTACCTCCAAAACTAATGGCGATTGTATCCTTGGTGTTGCACGGAACCGAGTAACTACCTTGACCGTCTGCTTGTGCGCCTTGGATATGTGCAAACATAGCCTTGGCATCAGCTGGAGAAACAATTGCAAGAGTCGTTCCAGTGTCAATGATTGCAGTTCGACTGTGGAGACCTATACCTTGACCATTGATAAGGACGTCATCCTACATTCGTCAAATGCAGAAATATAAGAGCTTACCACAGCAATTTCCCATAACCCATGTGTCGATTCATTGTTTTCGGTAACAAGATTGCCAGTAAATTTTGTGCTATCAACGAAGCCAAAGTCAACTTTTCCGTTTTTGGTATGATCTTGTTGTCGGTCGAGGCTTACTCCTATAAGCTTGGCTTTTAGAAGACCAGATTTTTCCTGCAAAGATAAGATCGATTCCATTCATGGAAGACATACAAGTTGATCCATCATGGTGGGAACATGTTGGGTATTTGCTTCCGTGAGAGCCAACCCCATGATGCCGTCTGCCCTGCCATTTAAGAATGCTCTCGTCAAACTAGTCGCAAGCCCGAAAGTCATTTTATCGATACTCAAGTCATCCTGATCAGAAAACGAGACCTTGGCGAGAACCGGAACACCACCTACACTGCCGGAGCCATAAACGATCTGCCAGCGTGGTTTGGTGGATTGAGGGGTTGATGAGTCTGCTTTATCTAGAGCTGAGAGATTCTCACAAGCAACAGATTGACAAGACGAGCCCCTTACCCAGAAATTGGAAGAACCTGTATCCATACTGTGGTCAACAGATATGATCGACAACAGGAAATACATCACCCGAAACGGTTTGTTGTCATTTCCTATATTTATGGTGCTAATGTATGCGACGTCATGACCACTGTCATCCAAGACAACGCTTGTATTACTCGTTGACTTTTCAGACGCAAGCGTATGTGTATTTTGATTAGCAGTAGCGATATTGGCTTGGTCCTGGTCTTCATCGCAGTCTTCAAGGCAACGATTATCAAGGTCTTGCTCAAGTAAATCCTGATGTTGCTTCCACACAGGATGTTGAAAATTCCGTTTATTGAGTTTTCCAAGCCGTCCGGCATGCCTTTCAAACACCCGATTGAGCGCTCTTACGCTGCGAAGGTGGGGATGGATCGTAATAAAATCCTCAGAGCGCCTAAGCAGAAGACTAAATCCTTCATTTGTCGGTTTCGACTTCGAGCCGACCGACCTGAAGGGGTCAAAGATTGGTTCTCGCTTTGATAATGGTCTCATCTTGCCAGGAGTGTACGAAGGAATATATAAGCAAAGAGAGACTGAGAGATATAAAGTGAAGAAGACGAGTATGCGCTGCATATCGAAGGGAAAAGAAAAGGTAATACTGCAGAAGAATAGGGATGATAGTGAGGGTCGAACTGAGGCCTGCCTGTCGATCAGCCTTGCGAGCACTAGGAATTTATTGAGCAAAGTGCCAGGCTTCACATGTGGCATTTCCATACAAGTGGCTGCCAAGAAAGGATACGCACCCGTTATGCTGTCGCGCCATTCAAAGGCTTTGTTTCAAAGCACATGTGAGAGATTTCCCGAGGAAGAGAAACAACCGACGCTTTCCTTTGGAAAGGAACTTTCAGGATACCAAGAGTAATGGAATCAGAAATCGATGCTTTTACAAGCAAACTCCAAGACAAAGCAAGAAGCATGGTAGACTTGGGAACACAGTGTAGTAAGAAAAAAGGGCTTATAGACAAGGGCGTATATACGCCGTGTTGAAATGCTTCAAGTGGGCCCAAACGGTCGATAGTGCAGGCTATTGAATGTATGTTGCGCTTAATCATACTTGTATCACAGTGGCCGGTAGTGAAACATAACTGGCAAATTCTGGCCATATTCGGCTTCTTGAAATCCTACCCGGGGCGCATGTGACTTCAACGTACCCTATAATACAAAGCATTAAGAGCTTCGTAATCTCTTGTCCAACCATGCTTACCGTCCATCATCTCGAGAACTCACGATCACACAGAATCATCTGGCTGCTCGAAGAGCTCAAATTGCCATATGAAATCAAAAAGTACCACCGTAACTCGAAAACAATGTTAGGGCCGAAGGAACTGAAACAAGTTTCTCCTCTCGGAAAGGTCCCAGTGATCGTCGACGATACTGAGGACGGCCAATTAACGCTTGCTGAGTGAGCATTTGTTAGCAAGCTACCCTAGGCTGACGTTATGATCCGGAGCGATCGTTGAATATATTGTTGATCGTTATGGAAACGATACGATGAAACCTAGAGCACGGTTTGCCAAAGATGGGATGAGCTATAGTTATTACATGCATTATGCAGAAGGTATCACCTACTCTTGCATCTCAGTCACTAACAAAGGCACGTTGATGCCATATCTTACGCAATTGCTTCTCTTTACTTTGCTCCCGGGAAGATTCCCATTCTTTTTTCGATGGCTCGTCGCTCTTATTAGTAAACAGGTCATCCGGTTATTCCTTCTACCAAATATTTGCTCTCAATTAGATGCACTGGAGGAGGATTTGGAAGGAAAGACTTGGTTTTGTGGCGACAAAATTTCTGGGGCTGACATCATGATGAGTCTTCCTGTAGAAGCAGCGCTTCTACGCGAAGACTATGGGAAAAGAAAGAACTTGCGGCGCTTTATAAGTCAAATCAAGGAGCGTGATGCATGGAAGCAAGCTGAAGAGAAAGGAGGGAAACTAGATTTAGGGGTACTCGGTTAAAGAGGCCAACTTTATTGGGTTATTCTACACTATTATTTTAGTGTAGTACTTGACTTGAGCAATTTTCTATTTAGAAATATTGAATGTTAGCATTTAGAGACACCATGCTCAACGGGGCAGCACACTGGAAATAGATTTGTACACAGCGTCATGGCCGATGCGGATCGCGAAGCTCGACTGGCGGAAGCGAAAAAGAAGGTCGCAGTAACATATTGGACTGAGGATCTGATTTTTAGGTTAATGCTATGAAAAAGAAGAGCCTAAAGGCGAAAACTGGACCAGTGGAGTATGCGACACAGACAGAATCATCTGATCGACGAAATGTCAGTATGGACGGGAACGCCCCTTTGGAGGAAGATAATATCTCTGAGATACCCAAGCCGATCCCTGAACCGGAATTGGAAACTGTTCAAGATGAACTGGTTCCATCAGGAACATTAGAAGGCGCGCTGCCGTCCAATAATCAAAATACAATTCAACCAGTCGCAAAGACGAAAGATCAGAGCCATAGAATTTCCGAATTAGAGGCTTATATATCTCAATTGCAGCATGAAAACCACCAGTTGCACAGTTTCGAAGAACAAACTTTCTCTTTACAAGGAAAGATCGGTGAATATGAGGACCAGTTATCTTCGTACGAGATAACGAAAAACACAATGCATGAAAAACTTGAGACTGTAACTGAAGAGCTCTCATCGGTTCAGGCGAAGCTGGATCAAAAGGTTACTGAACTCTAGAATCGTATTGACTTGTAGACTTCCTCGATTGAATCGTTGGAATCTACTCTAGATAGTCTAGAGGCACAACTCTCTCAGAAAGAGAAGGAAATATTGTCCAAACCTGATTTGCAACCATTCCTGGACGCAAAATCAAAACAAATTGAAAAGATGGACGAGGTGGTCTCCAACTTGAAAGCGGAACTGGCCGAGGAGCTCCTTGGGAATGAAACGGCCAATACTCGTCTTGAAGAGCTGTCGAAGCAACTACAAGAGTCTCAAGCCCAAATCGATGAGACTCATCTGAAAAATAACGAACTTCAGTCTACAATCGTTCATCTCGAAGAACAGCTTGCTCAACTGACTGTTGTCAAAACATCTCTCGAAGAAGAAATAACCTCAATGAAATTGACACTCGAATCGTTACAGACTACATCAACAGACGAGAAAACCATTCAATTAACATCACAACTGGCCGCACTACAAACGCAACATCAATATTTAGTCGTTCGTAATCAGGAAGTTAAGCAAAAGGCCTCTAGTTTGCAAATAGAAAACACTGGTCTTTTCAAACAGCTCGCAGAATTACGACAGAGGAATATCGAGTTGACAAATGAGAAAGTTGGTCTTGCTGCAGAGACTGACTTGTTGACTGAAGAAGCAGCTGGTCTTCGCAAGGCTCTAGAGCGCGACTCGGTCGAAGATGATTCAGCAACACGCCAAAAATTAGAACAAAAAGTTCGCGAATTGGAGGGAGTGTTATATCAGGAGAGATCAAAAAGCCATGCCGAACAGAAGCGTCAACTGTCATCAACCGGAGACTCGCAACAATTCTCTCCAGACTTCTCATTGGAAATTACTCCTGGCCATCCTCCCACATTTGTCATTTCACCAGAAATGGCCATTAATTTAGATCTCACCATCCATGGTGGCTGTCCATGCTGTGTAGGTGAGACATTCGAGATATAATTCATGTACATAAATATGACCGAGGCTCAAACAATGCAAATTGCGCCTTCAGACCATACACTAGCCAGTCCTCGCATATCCTGACTTATTTCTTCATCAGGATTGCGGACTCTTCCAGGAAACCTACTTAAAATTAAATGCCGAGCCCAACTTCCGACTGCGTTTTCTCCCGTCTCATCCCGGGATTGACGCAGGAAGGGAATTAAGAATGTCCCACCTGTACCCTTGACATTTACGGCACCCTGCGTTTTGGCGATTCCGTTAATTACCGGCGGGCGAAAGGTAGGTGGAATGTTTTCCTCGTCGTTATTTCGTGCTGCCTGCGACTGATTGACGATGTATTGGGTGACTATTTGTATGTGTTTATTTCGGAAAGCTTGAATCATTGCAAGACAAGCATCATAAGCAGCGGTAATATCGTGATTGTTCTGATGCTCTAATACGTATTGTCTGATATTTGCTGCGCTTTCGAGGTCTTGGAGGAACAGTCGGTGTGGACCATACATGTAATCACGCATGGAAAGTATGAAATTCTTCTTGCTTGATTGTCCGGCTTTCTTGTTAACAACACCAAATGGCCGATGCTTGACACTTAATGCGATGTCAAGGGCATGTATCAGTGGGCTTTGCGCTGCAGATCCTCCAGCATATGTTCGGGGCCGTTCATCTCCACAGCCCTGGTATACAACGCCTTCAGGAAGTCCAGCCTCTGCCATGTTGTTCCATCCAGCCAGATACGGGCGTACCCGATGATAGAAAATTCTTGGGTCGCATCTCTCGTACATGCTCGCGAGCGTATCGTTCAGGCTATCTAGAATAGTGGCTATTTGACAAAGATTTTGGACAAAAGCCACTGGGTCGTCGTTCTGAGCTGCGGACATCGCCGATAAAATCAGAGGTAAAATTGGACCACCCTGCGCTTCGATCGAAGTCGTAACAAGATAGAACCAAGATTCGTCGAGCGATCCGGTGAATGTATGCAAAGTTGCAAGATTGTCCAAGTTTAGAGGTTCGTTTTCGAACAAAGATCGATAGTTCCAGAGGCAGACAGCGGCTTCGCAGATAACCGGTCTCATTCCCAGTAATTGTGCAATTTCATCCCATGGTTTTGCTATACAAGCCGGAAGGGTCTAGCGTATCAATAAAATATCTTTGCAATATTTTTACATCCAAGGCCTCGGGTCTTCCCCAAATATAGCCATGCGCTAGAAATCCCAGTAGCATGAACGCGCGTTGCCTCTCGGGAAGGGTTACCAAACATTGAGTGGACAACACTGGTAACTTGCAGGATCAGTTGAAAAAGTTAGAGTTACTGGACAAACTTCTTCAATGACACCCTGTAGTCGTCTCGCTAGTAGAAGCGCGTTGAATTTAGACATGACACTTTCCCAGGGGTCATAGTACGAGTTGATTAATCTAGCCAATGGCGGACTCGCAGGCAAAAATCCATTAGAATACAATCCATAGTTTTCCAAAACAGGGATTGATGCAGCTACCATGGTTTCAAAGAAGTTGAGAACAAAAGAATAAGATAGGTTGGCGGAAGGCGGCAACTAGATGAGGAACCACTCGTGATGGAACACGTGGATCCGCCGTCAGAATCCGGTTTTTCATTTTCACCATGAGCTCGAGTCGTTATCAAAGGTATGCTGTTCCCATTTCCATTTCAGTGCAGTGTTGATGATTCGATTAATTTTTGCACGTCAGGCTGAATAGCTTGACTAAATGTTGAGACTTTCTCGCATTTTCTGAATACTGCCGCATACCGCTTTCCCCTTGCGCTTTCATAGCGGTATATACTAACGGACCTTGCAGACCACTTATGGGCAACGGATGTAGCAGAGGTCTCGTGAAAGTATATCTATAGAAATAAAATGGTCGTTGCTGGTACGGCCTTGCATTCTTCATGCATGTCTACAGAGATACAAACCATGTCCTTGGTATCAAACATCGCTGATAATCACACGACCCTACGAAAAACTCTATACACTCGTGTGGTACGATCAACGGTATGTGATGCGCGTGGCAGGGCACAATCGAGATGCGCCTCTTAGACGCGACACTCCGCCAGCCAGGGCGGCAGGAAAGTCGGCTGAATTGGTCCATCCATTGAGGAACAGCAAAGGAGACTCGCGCGTACATCGTAAATGGAATGCTCTCATACACATACCTACGAACCAGAAAGGCTGTCTTATCAAAGACTTCATAAGCTGACTGCATAGACCTGAGAACTCGCATCACCAACGAGTCTGGTTAACTCGACTTTACTTGCCATCATCCAGCTTGCTCTTCGCAGATCAGTCCTTGATACTTTATATCGTCCTTCAATCTATCTTCAACCTCTTGCGTTTCCTTAAATCATCACTCATCGTTTCTCCAGCGGACACAATTATGAGCCATCTCGATTCATTGCCGTCGCCATTTATTGCTACTCCTAGTCACCAGTCAAGATTCAAGAAGATCACTGTTCCCCGCACACCTTTGAGCATCAACACGACCCACCTGAATATTTCTGCTACACCGTCGCCAATGAGTCCCAATCCCGGACTGCAGTCATCGACGTCATCGTTTGAGAGCGTTTCTTCAGTCAATTCTTCTCCATTGGCTTCTCCTTGTGAGGCTGTCCGTGCCCAACCTCCTAGACTCGATCTAGGGGCGTGTAAAGCACTTCCTCCGCCCACCTTATCATATTTCCCCGTTACTCCACCATGTACTCCATTCACAGATAACGAGACCGCTGAGACCACGTCCCTTAGACATCTCCGAGATCACGTAAGACTAAAGTGCCTCCGTACCATTTCTCATAGTTGAAGCAATTACATCCGGAATTCGCGGCTCGTTACTCATTACGTGATGAACTCGGAACAGGCGGCTTTGGATTCGTAGTCTCTGCCATTAGGTTATCCGATCAGATCGAAGTTGCCGTCAAGTTTATTCTTCGGCACAAGGTACCAAAGCACGGCTGGGCTCGCGATCCAATCCATGGTATAGTGCCAGTAGAAGCCCATGTTCTAGGCAACGTTTCTCACCCAAATATCATCCGAATGCTCGATTTCTATCAAGACCGTCAATTCTTCTACCTTGTCATGGAAATCCACGGATCGCCATGGGTTAAAAATTCCAATGCCAAGAAATTACCAGGCTTGATCAGGAAGGCGTTCAAGAAATCGCCACTTCGTCAAAATTTCAACTGTGGCAATATTCCATCTCAGAGACCAGCCACTTCATTATGTGTTCCGACGCCTCGTCCAGGAATGATTCGTCGAGCGAGCCACGATCTTTTCGAGTGTATTGAAACGCATAAATCGTTCGGTGAACGACAGACGAAATATATTTTTCGACAGATTGTGGGTGCGGTGGCCTATCTCAATGCTCTCGATATCGTACATCGGGATATCAAGGACGAAAATATTTTGATCGACGAGAATTTTACCGTAAAATTGATCGATTTCGGTTCAGCAGTCAGTATAAAGGCACCAGTCATGGGCAAAACTGGTCGTAAACCAACCTACCTCACCGGTTTCTATGGTACTCTCAATTTCACCTCTCCAGAGATCTTGCAGGGTCTACCGTATCTAGCTGATCAAACAGAGGTTTGGAGTTTGGGTGTCTTGCTGTATACCTGTTTATGTGGAGAAATTCCATTTTCTGAGCCATTTGCTGCTATCAACAACGAGTGGAAATTGAAGAAGAAGGTCAGCCCCGAGTGTCAAGATTTGATCGGGATCATGTTGGAAAAAGATCCTGTTCGTCGAGGCAGCATCACAGACGTCGTAAATCATCCTTGGTGGAAAATTGAAATCTAGTCATTTTTTTCAAGTTGGACCGGGATTTTAATCTGTCTACTTCATTACATGTCTTTATCCTCATGGATCGGTAAATTCTACCTTTTATACAAATGCAAATTGAAACACATTCTTGGTAAAAACACAAAAATTCCCTTTGCACCAAGTCCTATCTAAACTCCGTGATAGGAAAAGAAAATTCCTACTTCCCAAATCTCAAAAATAATGTAGAAAACAGGTATTGTTCTCCTTGCATGTCGTATAAAGGAATATGACGATAGCCATGCTTCAAAGCATTTACTTTGGCGCAGTAGCTGGCGATGAGAACATCATTCTGAAGCGTCTCATTGCTGAAAATTTCAATTCGGACAAACACAAGGTCGGCGATTGCATAGTTATAGTAAAAGAAAAGCGTCTCTCGCCAAACTGGACTGAACCCATTATTCTCAACAGATTCTGTGCGTCTTTTAAATGTTTCGGTAGTGGTAATTAGGCTGACAACGACATAAGGATCCACCGTTTTGAGGCCTTTTGGGCGAGGAAGCTGTTGAGCAGACAAAACTTGTACCACAAACCTTGCCTTCTTTGAGTTATCCCCGAGTTCTTCCTTGCCCTGCTGTTTAGGTGTTATTGGTCGGAGGATTTCTGATTTCAAAACGTATCCGTGTCGACCGTTGATCGCAAACATGGCTTCATTCATTTGCAATCCAAGGTCATAAGTCTGCCAATTCAAGGCTACCATTTGAACACCGAGATTCCAGAACGTATGTGGTTCAAAGTTGCGTGAGGTAAGACGTAAAAATCCGGGATAGACTCTCATCAAATGCTTCATATTGTGTTTTGCGAGCTGTCCATCGGTGTCCTTGCTCGCGTTCAAAGCCGATTTCTCAGAGAAGGAAAAGACGTGATTGACGGTTTTTGATTCTATTTGTCTTGGTAAGTCCTGAATGCAAACGTACCTGGTAGACCAAAATTTCTGTAATGACAGGCTTGTGTGTAAACACCCAGTTCTCCAAGAGCATCGGCAATCTTGGTTTTAATCTTTCCCTTTTTCTGTTTTGCAGAGTTTTGTTCGCTGATCATTATCTCACAGTCAAACTCAGACTCTGTGGTTGAGGTAGTGGACGACAGAGTCTCGGGTTCGGACTCTGCTTTGACTGGCGTCGAAGCTTTCACTTTAACGAGAATTTTGTATTTAAGGTCCGAGGGGGAGGGGAGAAAGGCTAGGCCTGGATCTGACGGGCCGATTACAAGTGAATCTCGGAGAATCATCCGCAAAAGATTGACCATGGAAAGTTGCTGCTCGAGGGAGCAATGGACTTCCAGAGAAAGTATCAATGGGAACGGAGTTACGACGAAGGCATATTTTCCAATTGTCGTAATGACGTCTGCGAAAAGTAGCTTGGAAGTACTAAGAGATCAGTTGTAGATAACAAGAGATCGTACAATGCTCTTCCGTGGTAAACCTCTGGGCCATTATCGCCATCCCAGACATCGACTAGACTATGAGAATAGATTGGAGAGGTTGTATACTTTCGACACATCGACATCCTCGTTGAAGAACGCGGATATATGCTTCTAAAGAACTTTCGCTAGCAAATTGACGGCCCAAAAGATATGTGTTGTGCGAGGATGAGATGAAATACTCGTTTAGAGGACGGTGCATGTCTTCTTCGCGGTACTCGTTCGTGATGACAGGATTGTCGTTGGAAAGCAGATATGATAGGAAGGTTTCTGCGGTCAATCCTTCGGGCGATTTTACTTGATACTTGCTGAAGATGCGTAGTACTTCACTGTTGGAGCGTTCGCACTGCTAATTAGCCCTGAAGGCGTGGCGAAAGACTTTTTGTTCTCGCGCGAGGAATTCTTTGAAGCTGTCAAAGGTCAACACTCCATTTGTACTGTAAATAGAAAAGAGCTCGTCGATTTCGTCTCGCTTTTTCATCAAGCGGACAAATTCTTGAAACTGTGAAAAGCCAAGCCAGCCATTCTTCTCGACATCTGCTTGCTATAATTGGTGAGCAGACAAATAGAAGAGCATATACATCGAATTTGTCTCTCAGATAGCTTTTTGAGCAGTTGACATGCAGTTTCTTGCACAGCTTGCGGATTTGGTCAAAGTCCATAGTCTCGATTGTGCTCCAATGGTGTTTTAGGACAAAGGTAGTGGGCGTCTGGCCCAAGCCACCCATCATCTCCACACGGTAGTTATGTAACTTGTCGAGAGTATTGTGAAAGGCTATGGCCATTTCGGGGGTAGGAGCCAAAAGTTGGAGAGTTTTGAGATTGGACTCTGTACGGTATACAATGACCAACCAACGTTCTGCGGCAGCAGCTTCGACTTTGTACAAGTCGTGCAAGTTTTTTGCAACCAGGGCATCTGCAGCAATTCGAATGGCCTGTATGTTGTCTACGCAGACTGCAGTTAGAGGAAGGATGAGAGGTTGAGCATACAGCGGGGTTTTTGGTCCCAGAAGATCCAGGCGGTCTGGGGGTCGATGCCGATGATGATCTGCTGGCGCTTCCTGCTGGTGAAGCGGAGCATGGGTGTGCCTTGGCGGATTGCATCTGGGACAATAGGCAATTCCGTGAGATTTGCAGGGAGGTCTGCGGTGGAGATGCGGCGAGAGACTACGGGGCCGCCCGCGTCTAGTTTTGGGGTTTGGGTAGAGCGGCCGGAGAGGCGGCGTATGAGGGGCGGGGCGAGCTGGAAAGAGGTACCGCTGTCTCGGCGTGGACGAACTGAGGCGGGAAGGAGAACGGGAGAGAGGGCAAGGGCACGGCGCAGGACAGGGGAGCTGGGAGGGGATGCAGCGGGGCAGGAAGGAGTAGCAACGACAAGGGAGGGCTGTGGACGGTCGTTGAGGATTGGAGCGAGCTGACGCAGAGGAGCGGGTTGCCCAGACATGGCGGTCGGCTGGTGAGCAGCTGGGATAGGTAGCGTAGGCAGCGGTATAGGCAGTGTAAGGCAGTGTAAGACAATGTAAAGTAGCGCAAGGCAGCGTAAGGTAGCGGTATAGGCAGTCGAAGTAAAGACAGGAGCAGGCATAAGTAGAAGAACAGGCAGAAGCAGAAGAGCAAGCAGAAGCAGAAGAACAAGCAGAAGCAGAAGAGCAAGCAGAAGCAGAAGAACAAGCAGAAGCAGAAGAACAAGCAGAAGTAGAAGAACAGTCAGAAGCAGAAGAACAGGCAGTAGCAGAAGAACAGGCAGAACGACAGAAGGAACAGGGTTATAGACAGACCACGACGACAGACTGCTATCTAAATGTGTACAGCACTGCACAACTCCTGCCCGCAAGATGACTCCGCCCCCCGCTCCGGCTCCCGTTCCCCAACGACACTCGGAGGATCTCCTCGGCGAAAAGGTGCGACCCTCCCCTGCCCTATTCAATCCTCACTCCAGTGGGATCTCTGTCTCTCAAACGGCATCGTCAAGTCGGGCCTCGGTCTCGCTGTCGGAATCGTCGCCTCCGTCGTCCTCTTCAAACGTGCCTCTCCCCATCCAGTCGCTCCCCCCCGTTGACCCGCCCAGGCCGCACTTGGCCCGCTTGGATTGGTTTGGGCTTTGGCTTGGGCCAGAGCTATGCAGATTGCGACAGACACTTCAATCCTCTCCTCCTCCCAGGCACCCGCATAATACGTCCCAACACTCCAAACTCAGCCTCCGCTCCTTCGCCCTAGGTCTCCAACTACCACCGAATCTACTAAACCTGAATTTGCACCCGTTGTATTTGTCGGACAAGCGTTTATATATATAGAGCCACGCCTGTTCTCCCCTCTAAATAGACCCTTCAATCAGTCGTTCCAATCTCTAATTGGATCCGAATGTTCACACATCTTTCTGGACCACCCCTTGTCTCCCCTCATTGGCCGCGTAAACATTATTCGCTGTGCCCCCATGCCACCACGTGGCGGTGTAGACATACTTGATAAATCAGAACAACCACAGGATGCCTCAGAGTTCTTTGCTTCTCTAGCTAAATACGGCGAGGTCAAGGACTCATTAAGTGAAATGGCTAGCCCAGAGCTTTTGTCCATGTCACTTCCCAATCCACTGTTTTCGCGATCGCATATTTCCGTTGAACTTGAACAGACCGGTAGTACCATCGCCTCCTTGAACTGCAGAAAGCAGGGTCTTTTATCTATAGAGGTATGCGGTTCATCGCTCATCTCGTCTCCTGGAGCAAACGGTTGTGCGTCTTCACCCAATTCAATACCTGGGTTGTTTCTTCCTTCAACTCTCGTTCTCTCCATCTTTTCAGTATGGCTTCCTGATACAACACTCACAAAATTTAACCATTCACTGTCTTCTTGATTCCTTATCAGTGAGTTCTCAGGTATTTTTACAAATGTATCTGGTTCGAATGCCCTCCAAGCCGTGGACGCAGGTGAGCTCGAATGAATGTACGTTTGTTCCTTTGGAACGATGAGCGGAGACTTTGACTGTAGCCCTTTCAAATATGGATTCAGGGGTGATGTAGGAATGTATGGCTTTTCTACTTGGTAGTTTTGACAAATTGGGTCGGAAGGAGTAGTTCTTAAATGTGCATCATAAACAACACTATGCAACGAAGCGGCCCGTGTTTGCTGACAAGGCCCATTCTCTAGAATATAAGCATAACAGGTTGGCCGTTGCTCCCCACTTTGAGAAGATAAATGAGCCCCTGCAGGCGCGACCTCATCTGTAGAAGCAGGCACGAAGGCTTGCAAGGAACTCTTTTTCAGATGTTGATTAAGATATCTGTCAATCAGAAAGCTTCTTTGTACACGTTTTGTTTTGATCTTTGGTTGCAAGAGCTATTCTCAGAAAGCGATGGCCTCTAAATATACCGTTGTTGGTTCATTCAAACCTGACCAGTCGTCTAGTAATAGAAGTCTTTGTTTCTTGGTTGCAGGTAGAATGGGTTGGTCTGGTTCTATCTCGAATTCCATAGATTTCTTGCTCTCTTTGTGGTAAGATAATTCGTCTTCTTCGTTATCATCTAACTGAGGGAGCGGTTGTTTTATTGTCCTAGTAATGTCGAATTGTATTCCTGGTCTTTTCTTGACACTCACAAATCCCGAGGTACCACTTGAACTACGGGGCCGTTTCTTGAGACGGTTTTGAGAAAAAAAGTCCCGTTGTTTCGCCTTTATATTCAATGCTACTTTAGAGTAGGATGAACGTTTGCCACCAGTCCAATTCATGTGTCGAATTTGAGGTCGGGCTGAAACCAAAGGCCAGTCAACCCCAGGTTTTTTATTTCCTGTGCCCCACCCACCTTTTCATTTATCACATTTAACGGATATGAGATCTACCCATTCATTTTATCACCATTCGGGGGATCTTGAAACATTGAGAACAAGCGGAAATGCATTCTCAACTATCATATTGTGCTGATCAATTCTAGGTTCCACCAGCCCTCCTGATACCTGTTCTCTATGATATAGATTCAAACGAAGCTCGGTTCCAGAGCCGCTGCCTTTTCAGAGAAAATCGTATCAGATATCTTTCTACGTCTTTATCTGATTATCTCAGTACCAGGAGCCAAAGCTGAATTATGCTTTTGATGGACTTTTTGAAATGACCACCTCGGAGAGGAGCCTGGATTTGATGTCGATACGTATGCATCCGAAACGTTAAAAACGGAGATGTCCTCCAATTACCATTTCGCGAATCTATAACTTGTAAAAAAAGGAAAAACAAGTTTTAAAAAGGAAGATTCTTGGAATCCGCTACCGGGATTACAAGATCGGATAACTTTGACTCAATGGCATTATCGAACTAGTCAAAGTGTATTTCTTGATACTCATCAATCTTTAGGTCATCGGGATATGGGTATCGCCTTTTATTCCTCGGCTGTTAGTGTGTCGAACAGGTTTCAATTTCTATCACAAAAGATAGTTTGGTAGCATTTTCGCTTATGCCAAAATTCAGGAACCACTATGACCTTTTTTCAGCACTCTGCGAAAGCCGTTGAAGAACCAACTCTGTCTCATCTTGGAAAAGGAAGCACCTTGGGGGCTTCAGAGGATCCTTCCATGATGCTTCAGGCTGTTTTAGACGGGACTGTAGATACTCTCCTTCACATAATCGCTGTTTACCAAGACGTTTTGTCTGAATTGGTAGTATGATTCCATGCGCGGAGCATTTTGTGTGCTTACCAACGGGAAACTGATGTCTTGACTGTGCCACAGATGTTATTGTCACGACATTTGCATACACTTTCTGAAGAGTTGGCCCTACTCCGTCGCAGTCTTGATCCTATTTCCCTCATGTTACCGGCGATTAGAGATCATCGAAACGTGGCCGCTTCATCACATTTCTCCCATGACCGCGCTATATATTGCGGATGTAGTTGATCACATTGAACGACTTTGGATAATATTGAATTGTTGAACAACACTGCAGACCATTGTATCAACTTAGTGCGTTGAAGAAAACGAAAGTAGCTCACGTTCAGATCTTTAATACTATTATGGTGACATAGAACGAGTTAATGTAAGTTCACTCGAACGAGTATAATTCATGTGCAGGAAAGAGTGAGTCGAATACATGTTGTCTTCCTGTTTTTAACATTCTTGGCGGGTTATTTTGGAATGACGGCTTTATTATACGGGGTTTTCGGAAATGCGATTCGGAGGATAGTTCGGGGAATAGAGCGAAATATCATCAAATCACAAGGGCAACGTCGGAAAGGCGATCTACAGAAAAGGAAACACAAAACCACAAATCATAGTAGATGGGTTCTCATAGCGATATATTAATGTATATTTCATGTCTAAGAGATGTCGTATCACCTCGGCTGACTGGATCTCCGCCGGTAGGCATAAATGTCACCTCTCATTTCCACCTATTGATCCCTCACAGGAATCTTGATCAATGACCTCAGAATTTTGGCCATCTATCGTAAATACAGAGCCATCGACCAAGGCCCCTTCGCTAATGACCTTTCCTCACTATCATGTTTCAGCATCTCCACAATGCCCCAGTACTCCATTTTCCAACCTACCTATCGTAAATTGCGTAGTACGCGCAAGAATACCGACTACTTCTGGTACCGAAATATTTCTGCACCTATACACGAATTCAATGGACTCAAAGGAGCACTTGGCTATCGTGTTTGGTGCAAACATTCGCTCCCGATCGCTTGACGCGCCACGATCCGGAGAGACCGAAATGGATCGAATGATTAGAGGAGCCTATATTGGCAGGTTATTTCCTGGGAGAATATCCTCACAAATCGATCCAAATAGTCCATCACCACAAGATGGCAATGGAAAGGCACCATTAGTCAGAATTCATTCCGAATGTTATACTGGAGAAACAGCTTGGTCTGCACGGTGTGATTGCGGCGAACAGCTGGACGAGGCTGCTCGTTTGATGGCGCTCGAAGGTTGTGGAGTAATCGTATATCTTCGCCAGGAAGGTCGAGGAATTGGCCTTGGCGAGAAATTAAAGTATCACGTTCTCCATCGAACTCACGCTAAATCCATAGAGCTTACAATCTGCAAGACCTCGGTAATGATACAGTGGAAGCTAATTTGTTGTTACGCCATCCGGCAGATGCTCGGAGTTACGACATTGCAACATCGATCCTAAAAGATCTGAATCTCTCGGAAATACGTTTGCTGACAAATAATCCCAGTAAAATTGCTGCTGTGGAGGGCTTGCACAAAGAGATCAAGGTGGTAGCACGGGAAGCTATGATCCCCAAAATGTGGAAAGGAGAAAAAGGCGTGCAAGGAAAAGAACTGGGAGACTACTTAAAAACAAAGGTATATATTTGTACTTTTAATAGCTCAGCTAAACTTTCAGATTGAAAAAATGGGACACATGCTAAATCTGCCTTCATAGGACTTCATTTCATCCGAGCATTTGGGAATTTATACAATTTTGGAGTTGGAAATTCTAGATTTTTTGACACTGGCATGTACGGAGTCGCTAAAAACTAATTTCTTTTCCTTATTTATTGCAAAAAGGTATCTCAGGCAGCAGACTATCTACAACCTTGTTTAACCTAAGTCTACCCGAGTACTACTTCCAGACAAAGTGTGTGAACGCTCGAAGCTCATAACTATACCGAAATCATTTCTCATGATAATGGAGAGTGAGCTTTCGAGAAAAGATTGTGTCCTTTCAGCAAGGATACTTATCTGCTGAGCCCTTTCTCCTGCTGGAAAACCAAAAATGAAATCCAGAACTCCATTGTGATAGTTGAACATTTTACAATAATAGTTGATAAAGATTTTCAGTCTTTCTTCACGGTGATCTGGAGCAGTCTGAATAGTGTTGGTGACGAAAAACATCCTTTGATAAATAGTGACCAAATTCGAAGCAGTGAAAC
>LXFE01000569.1:0-10929 GCA_001929475.1 Neolecta irregularis DAH-3 | reverse complement strand
GTGGTAAGGTTGGTGGAGGACGGTTACAGATTTGGGGGTGTGGCTGTGCGATTCCACAGGTGGGACGATTCCACAGGTGGGACAGAACAATTGTATATCTAGGCTGGAATCTTAGGCTCGTTACTCCACTTGGTCTTACCGTTCTTCTAAGCGCATAGCTTACAGAGTATCCTTTGGTGAGTTCGACCCGTTTAACAATGGCAAGGTCCATGTGAGGCAGAATATGAAAACACTGTTTGATAATAGAACATTGCTGGACAAGGAAATAGGCAATTTCGTAAATAACAGGTATATGAAGGCAATATAGAACAATAAGGTTTTGGTTCGCGGAACATACTGGCTCCTTCAAAAGAAACGCTGTTGAAAGCCTGCTGACTATGCATAGCAAGCTGGAGAGCGGATTAAAAACGATGAAATTATTGAATAAGCCACGGCAAGGAAAGTTAATTTGCATATCGAGAAGAGATACCCAGATTCTTTTAATGAAACGTTAGCGAAACGTAGAATAATAAAATCCATAATAAAACTTGTCGCGCAGAATCCGTCCCAAGGGTCAAAGTCAGGAAAAGGATGGATATAGAGTAATTGTCGGCTGCGGTGGATGGGAGGGTAGTAGCGATATGGTTCTTGAAGTTGTACTTATGATCTTTGATATATTGATTGAGAAGAAAGAGGGGCGGAGGACTAATCTATATACTTGCAGAACACAACATACTTCCTTCCAGTACACGCTGTATGTAAAAAAAGGAAAAGCTAAGCTAAGCCCCATTTACATACGGTGACTCGTCAGCACGCCCCATACTCCCGGTACGAAGATACTCTTAGGAAGACAGGGGACCGACGTCAGAAGCAGAACCGTGCCAAACAGATAGGATAGTGAATCGCGAATGAAATTGGTGATGGTAAAAATCGTGGAGGAAGAGGGGAGGAGGGAGCTTGGATGAGGAATCCGGGCAGTGCTGCTCAAATGCTTTAATAGTCTTGTTGTGAATAGTGTCGCTGGTTCTCTTAGAGGTGGGTCACAGATAACAGGCATCTCGGTGGGTATATTCAAAGCGTTGGAGTGGTAAGTGGTGGCGCTGATTATTTCCCTTTACGTTTCGCGCGATTTGACGTTTCGCGCGGAACACATTTCTTTACGACAAACTGCAAGAATATTTAATTCAGGAGATTTTGTCTGGTTATGGAGATAGCAGTATTCGTCTCCGGGGTCACGATTCGACTAGCTCAGGTCCTAGGGCGATAATATATTTATATAATGTCTGAAATATGCAGATCGAAATTTGGGGTTTGCGGTCGGCTGAAATACCTTGTTTTTAGCGAGATATTGTGAAAAGTTACAAGGGTACGAATGTGGGTTTGCTTTATGTAAGCAGAACAAGGCAGATTAGTGGATGTACTTTCACTGCGGGTTCAGGTCCACATTTCTAGGGGAGTTTACATGAAGTTTCTGGTATATATGGAATGTTTCGGAACAAATAAAAAGAGAAATATAGGGTAAGTATTTCAAAAAGAAAAATGCTTCATGTGAATCGTCATAAATGTCTTCTTACAAACTTCGAGGCATGGTATGTTGACGGTTTCAGTGAACTAAAGATTGGTGTCCTCTTCAATAACAAACGAAAAAATCTTACAGGTATATTTTCTCTCATGCCGAGCTACCGACGAAATCAGGCAAGTGAAAGTGAATCGGTCATTGATTGATTCTCTTTATGAATTCCGATTATTCTTATCCAGAAATTGAGGGATTCCTTTGGGTCGACGTTTCCGTGCTTTGATATTATGGTTTTGTATTTAGATCATATGGGTTATCGGGATTGCGGAAAATATTCTTGGAAAACACCAAGTTTACCTTAAGACAATAGCATTTACGGAAAAGTTTGCCACGCTTCTTCGCCCAGACACATTATTCACTTTCTTTTCTGGGCCGACAATGGGTTTGGTATTCTTCTACATCGAAGATGATGATATTACAAAGCTGGTTCTAGATGAAAATTTTATGAAGAGGGGTGTTCATGACGGGCTGCACACTTCACGATAGGTGGGTCATATGTTTTGCGGCTGGTGGAATAATTTTGAGACAAGAACATGTCGAGAAGGCCTAGCACATTGTTCAGAGCGCCGCAGACGCAGTTAGGGAGCATCATCGATTATTGTATTAGTGTTTCAACTATAACTATCTTGGATCTGACCAGTCACATGGAATGAATCACACGATTATTTGGATTTGTCATGCTCATGAGCGTCGTATATGAAGAGAACTGAATGTCCCGAATTTGTGATCCTGAGACCTTTTGAATGTGTCCAATGGTGTGGAGTAAGGAAATATCTCAAACGACAGAATAAAATGGATAGTCTAGATTCCAAATTCTTCCAGAAGCAAGGGCTAAAGAACAAAGTCTAGACCGAGTCTACTTGAAACTTGCAAAGGGAACGATTCAAGCTAAAGCTGCGAACATTTAAATTGGATGTTAGACTATGTGCAAGGCTACCTCCTTGCATTGTCTTCGTTTCGACCATTTTTGTAAGTGCTAGACCCTTGGAAAAATAAGACTTGGTAGATTATCTAGCCTGAGTTACGGGAACTTGACCCTAACCCTAACCCTAGTTCTAACCCTAGTTCTATGCGTGTCAGGAGTCTGTTTAAATGTACAAATGCTCGAAATCACGTAGAGAGAATACTTCCTACCCCATGGCCGATTTGCCAATAAAGTGAGGTAAAGGAACACCCTGTCGGCAAGTCAACACGCCTGTCTAATGAACTAGGACGACCCCAAATGGCTTAGCATGATCCTTAAACAGCAAGAGGAAAATGGGAGATCGGCGTATATCTTCCAGCAGAAGAACTACAGTATTCTAATCCCATTGTGACATGTAGAACAGGGCTAGGATTCTCAACATGCAGCGGCCGAGATTTTCTCGTAGATAATGCTTTCGCTGTCTAGTTACATGACTCCCTGTACAATAAAACAAAGGAATCACGTTCATTAACATCGATTGGCCCAATACAAAAGACATGCGACGTGTTGCAAAAGGATGCCAATAGTGGAATGATAGTATAGGCCATATCAACACACTTCCCGTTTCATTTGTGGTCCACGCCACCCACGACAAATGGTGTGCCAACGCTTGGCCATTTATAGCCCTGAGGCCCCCACATTCCAGTTCCAGAAATCATGAAAACCTACATACTTGCGACTGTCTTCCCTGCTGTGCTGGGCTATGCGATCCCCCCAGGCAACTTCCGCCGAGACTTTATCATTCAAAAGAATCCCGAATTCCTGGTTGACTCGGATTCTTCGGCGGGCGGAAATTTGAGGGATCACAAAGGCTATGACTCGCCGGTGTATCATATTCTCGGTGAGAGTGACAGGACCTTCAACTACAAACCAGATTCCGGTGAGAACTCTGTCGGTGTTCTTTCGGGTTTGAAGCAAGCTGGACCAGCCCAACGATCGGCAGATGCAGGCATCTCTCCTCAATGGCATTCGCCTCCTCCAGCTGAAAACAGTTTTGTTGGAGCCGAGCATTTCCATACTCCGAACTTTCCATATCAGCGGGAGCCGAACGATCAAAGACCGGGACAAAATTCTGGGATCGTGATTCCTCCCAAGGCAGGCCGCCTGAAAGAAAAACCGGAAAACGACCAGTTCCCGCATCTACATCCAGAGCCCAGTTCTTTATTTCCGGTCAGAGCCGACTTGCCCCACGAACATGGGCCTCAAAGGCCATTTCAAGGCCACCGAATGGAACATCTCCCTGTATCAGATGGCCAAGATGCCTTGCTCTTATTCCCTCCTCCTTTGCCTGCCTCGGAGTTAGACTGGCCTGTTCCACCTCAGGTTGATAAAGACTGCCATGATCAGAATGACAAGACTCTGCTGGAAGTTTTGGAGGCCAGTCCATTGTACACCATCCTAAAGAGGAGATCGGCTAAACTTTCTAGTCATAGAAAGTTGTACGCACTCATTAAAGACGATCAGGACCTCTCGGACGAATTGAGCAAGAACGATGCTACTTTAACCCTCTTCGCGCCAACCGATGAAGCAATTGATCATCTCAAGGAGCATCACTTTTCTGACGAGAGATTGAGAACGCTTTTGCCGTACCATATATCGCCAGAAGTATACGATTCTCATCGTCTTTTTGCGTCTCGGGTGCTTCCAACGACCTTGAAATCCCAAGATCTTGTCCAACATATGCGAGTCTCGAGCGATCTTCACGGACTTAAACTCAATTTTTACTCTCGCGTTGTATTCAAGGATGTTCATTGCAAGAACGGTATTCTTCATTCGGTAAACTCTGTTGTATTTGCGCCTCCGGAAATTAAGGAAGTATTGAATCTGTTCGCCGAGCATTCATCAACGTTTTTGTATGCTATTTACAAAACTGGTTTGATCGACGAATTAAAAGGAACTGTATTTGTTCCTTCTAATTACGCATTCTCCAGACTTCCGTATTTCATTCCTCGTCTGGATCTTGCTAATAGCGCAGACCTAAAGTTCGGTTTTTCTTGTTCTCGAAATGGGGAGAAAACTGTCTCAAGAAA
Source organism: Neolecta irregularis DAH-3 (assembly GCA_001929475.1). NCBI lineage: Eukaryota > Fungi > Ascomycota > Neolectomycetes > Neolectales > Neolectaceae > Neolecta > Neolecta irregularis. Next base: position 6,380 of record LXFE01000569.1, on the reverse strand, counting down.
ATCCTTCAGTTTCACATTGCTCCAAACAACGTCGTTTATACGGATGTTCTCGTTGACGCCGAGTCTGAGAGAAAGCATTACTCCATAAATGTCCCGACTCTCCTTGTATCCATTCCCTTTTTGCAATTATTAAAATTTCTAGGCAGACCGATCTCTCAGCATTGACATCTTCAAATTCAGACACTTTACCAATGTAAAAGTAAATGGAGAAAGTCTGGTCACGACGACCGATATCGTGGCTAAAAATGGGGTCGTTCACAATACTTGGAAGATTATCCTTCCACCTAAGCGGCTATCTGACGGTGGTGAGGAAGAATATGGCTTGACAGTTCAAGGTCTGATCGAGGCTCTGGATGAAAAGGATGATGTATCTGGCTGGGAAGATGATTATTACAGCTATTCCTCAATGTAACGCACATGAGGCGATTTTCTTTACGTATCTTTACGTAATGATTCTGTTTCAGGAATGTTTCCCTTTTAGGGGTTAGGATCGGTTCGTACGTGAAATATATTCATTCTTTTCATGATCCTTCGAAGTCTTGATCGATGTCATGTTACTCGAGGAAGGATGTCTTGATGACTTTCTTCGATCTTAATTTCAGCGACGATTTAATCTTTTATCGGAAAACGAGCCTCTAGCAGAGAAGGAGCAAATATTGCTTTCAGTCTAAATGACACCGTAGGTAGGACTGCCTAGCCTTGAATCCCTTCATCTCATCTCATCTTTCTTCATGAAAGCCTTCTCTACAATGGTTCAAGGGGAGGCTTAAGGACCACAAAGAGTACTTGCAGGACAGTCACCTACGTTACAATCTGTCTTAGGCACAATCTAGAAGTCTCTAGAAGGTGACTTTGCTCCATGAGGCCATCGTTTTTATGTCAAACCCCAAATACCATGAAAGATCTTCTATTAATTGTCATTTGAAGGATCTTGGCAACTGGAGAAGCGATGAAACAACAGCAAGATTTTAACTTCGAGATACCATGAATCAAACACGTTTCCAGCAATGACCCAGCTGCCATCACTCTAAACTCGCTTGTTCACCAAGCCTCTAATTCATGGAATACGTGGATCAATATGCTCTCCGCGGGATCCTGTATATCTTTGGTAAATGCTTGGACATCTCCACAGAAACGAGAACGGTGAGTATTTCCCAACTGAATATTTACTTTTAGACAACGTAGTTAAATGCGAAAAGTCAACGGAATCATTCACATGATTGTTTAGGAACAAAGAGTTGGGAGAGGAAACAAGTAAACGGGAAGAAATAATTATCAAGAATCAAGATCAATGAGTTGGAAGAGATGGAAAACATCAGCTGCCCTAGTAATACCATTCTTGAAAAGAGGAATCAAAATATTTCTTTAAATCTATTCTGTGATTCTTAGTCTAATTACATAGATTGATTCTTGTGTCATCTGATCGTGTTCAGTTGAAGAATACCTCTCCAGTCAGAGTAAATCAGTCCTTTGATGTTCCCCACCAGAAATCCCACACGTATCTTGAAGAGTCTTGAAATTTCTCAAATATCTCCTATTGACCCAATTTTATCTCCTATTGTTTTAGGAATACACTCTCACAGGGGAGAATATGGATTCTATCATTTCAACTACTGGTTTCACTTGTCCAGCATGCTTCGATTTTCGGGGAGATCAGGATTCGATTGCTCATCATCTCGAGACGACATGTGCTATGGGTCTGCCGAACGTCAATAAAGATATATTGGTTGCGTTTGAAGAAATTCCAACTAGGTCGCAACATGACATTTATCTCGGATCATCGAAGGTATATTTCCCTATTTTTATCAGCAAAGGACTCAGAATATCTAGAAACCAGAGGAAACATCTACTTCTTTCACATTTCGAAACCAGCGGTCAGAAATGAATCTTGATGCATCTTCCAAAGCACCAAAGATGTTACAAACACTTATTACTGGAATCTTGGGAGAGAATCGAGATAGGTATTCAAAGATTCGAAAATGTCATCCTGGAAGGGTTTTCTCTATTGCGTCAAAACCCTCAAGTATATCCTTTCAAGTCCCGCTTCCTCCCTCATTTCTATAGGTCTTTTGATAACAATAGCGGATATATTGGCATCGGATCCCACCGTGAAGGAAGCGGTACTTGTGGACTCGAGTACTGAATTTATCGGATCGCAAAGAGCAGATCTTGGATGGGGTTGTGCCTATCGGAATATGATGATGCTCATGTCGTACATACGGAAGAAGAGATCCAATGAGTATCATTGTGCTCTTGGCAATCGAAATGTTGACATCTATACACTACAAATGGCAATAGAACAGGGTTGGAATAGGGGTATTCTTTTCTCTTTCAAAAATGATATTTAGCAAGCTGATTACTAAAAGGTCTTGATCCCGAAGGACGTGTCCAATTACGCGGAAGACTGACAGGAACGAAGAAGTGGATTGGTCCAACTGAAGTTTGGGTTGCGCTGACGTATCTTGGATTCAGGCAGCAGCCTCGCTTTCCATATCATCCTTACGTTGTAGATCCACTGTTGTCGATTTTGGACCGACTCAGGATGCTTTCACCACTCAAAATGCACTTTTATCATATGTCGAATCTTACTTTTGCCAGTATACGAGAAAGCGGGGATCACAAATCTCTACGGTAACCACATCGAATTTGCCTCCTCTCTTTCTGCAACATTTCGGTCATTCAAGGACAATAGTAGGATATGAGATCGGTCGCAAGGGGCAACGAACCCTACTTGTCTTTGATCCTAGTCACAAACCATCTAAAAAAGTAATAAACTTCGTTGAAGGGCGTAGTGTCAGAGATGACAGCATGACAGATGGTTTAAACCCTTTTAGATTGTCTCCAGTAGACATTAAGAAACACTCTGAATATCAAATACTCAAGCACGTTCAGTCATGTAATATATACGCTAATCCTGAAGGCTAGATGAGGGGATGTTTACTGACTTGGAATGGAACGCTCAGAAAAATATAAACAGTCTGAGGGTTTGCTAATTTGGAAGGAGTGGCCGCGATCTACAGTGATCATTGATATCACTATTAAGGTCAAAGTCGTGGTATTAGGTCTTTTTATGATTTGAGACCGTTACTCCAGGGCAACAGCGAACCTAGAAACAGAGAAGATTTTCAGAATTCATTCATGTCACTTGTTTGATACTTGTAACATACTCTATTTTAAAAAGCCAAAAAGGAAAGCATTATTTTGACAAGAGAATATTCTCCTCATTTGAGGTTATCTGGACCAACACATTTGGTTCTGAAAAAAGATCGCTCGCTTACAGTAGTGCAATTTCATATATACGGCGATTGAAATAATGAACGTGGCTTTCTGAACGGATGATTCCATACTCGCTAGTTTAGTGTGCTTATATCTGATGTCAGATAGAATATATTAACCTGTCTGATATTTCTGTTATAGCCCCCAGTGTTTCAATAACCTGGACTGTAATCAAGTTGACAGGCTTGTAACAGTCAGGCTGCTAGTATTGCTGATTCTTTCAGTCCGCATTAGCTCTAGAGACGAATTGGCCTCGTGCCACACTATTCTTTGAGCCAACTAGACAGAGCTTGCTCAAACATGTGCCCCAATGATATTGCAGCGAGAGCTATCCAACTCCTGAAGCAAAATATAGTTTGTTGTTACATCACGAGACCTATGCCTGCGTCTTGGACTATGTCAGGCAATACTGCTTGTCAAAAGCTACATACCCTATCAATTCTAGCTTCATAATTCGCAGACCAGCTAACAATTTGTTGGATTTTGACCTCTCGGCTACTATTCTCGAAATTTCTCTCTGTTGGAGTTCGCGTTATCTCGGTTACCGGGATAGCAACATGTAATGAAGCGGCTGTAGCATGTTCCATCGCTAAAGATGGCTTTGTATTTTTTATGCATCATAGTGAGGCGCGAAAGAGAGGCAATGTGGCAATGTTTGCCTAAAAATACTTGCAAGGGCTGTCATGTAAACAAAATATGTCCTGGTTAGTCTATTTATGTCTCTGTCAATCATAACCTTCTGTCTATTTGAATACTACTCGTCCAAGTCGATCCGCCATTGACGTATTATACGATTGTGGCGCTGCTTTGCATTACATGGGTTGGACGTATTAATAATTAAATGTATCTGTCTCACTCTAGCATTACAACCATAACTACTGAATTTCTGAGCAAATATGTGCAGGAATACTTCAGAGACCGAAGATCTTGAGAAAATGAAAATATTTGAATGTTCTACTCAACGCGCTCGCGAAGTTTGCGTACACCAATGAGCACTCGACATTCTCACGATTGGTGCGGTTCGGCTGAGGTTGCTGTCACATCATCGAATCAGAAGAGCGTCGCATGTAACACAGGTAGGATTAAGCTGATATCTAGGGCGTTTCTTCTGATGCAACTAACGTCAGAAATGTCCAGAAGCAACCCTGCATTTTTACAGCCGATCTGCTTCTTCTCTCGTCCATCTTTTCATATCAGCCCCTCTTCCCCTTTTATTGGCCTGGAGATACGTCGGGTTCTGGGTCCAGCTGTCCCGTCCGGCATTGTAGATCGGGATCATTGATAGTGAGCGATATATTGTCGCCTTCAAACCAGGTTTGCCTACATGTCCACGACGTTTAGCAACATCCCTCCCGAGATGTTCGCGCAGATTTCAGTCTATTTAGAACCGCCTGATCTAAACACAGTGCTTCTTCTTTCTCGTCAATCCCACGCGGTGGTCGTTCCTATTCTCTGGAGGGAGATCGATCTGGGAAGAATCTCCAAAGGTTTAAACCTGCCAAATCACAAAAGGTCCACTCGAAGTCAAAATGCATCTTCTGCATTGACTAATCTCATTCATACGAAAAGGCTGGTTTGGGATTTGAAAGAGGTGGATGCAAATCCCAGCGACATTAGAAGAGCAATTAAACTTTTCAACCACGAGGTGGCAACACTTCGGAAAATTCTCCCCTCGGCGCGGAATCTACGTGCAATGCAGCTTGGAATTCATTCGTGGACTATGCTCGGAGTGACAGACAAGCCAACATTAGCGCTTGCACGAAAGGCAGATCAAACAATGTTGTCGATGATTCGGCTACTCCGCCAGACAGGCTCGTTCAACATCGCGCTGAGTTTTGGAAATCTAATCTCCAGACCCGCCCAACATTACATGAATACTATTGTTTTCGAATTCCCCGAACGAATCATCAGTCTCGCGATGCCCTCCAATGCTGTGGATGTGAAGAACTACATAGCAGAATGTCAAAATCTTGAAAATCTCGAATTTCGCAATTCCTCGAGCAAAGACTTGTCAAGTTTACTTATTCAGAACAAGAGCTTGAAGAGTATTACCTGTGATAATTGCTGGGTACAGCCAGTTTCCTGGTTAAAACGTTTGTCTGTAAATTCATCGGAAGGTTTATCATCAACACAATGGGGACAAATCTTTGAATTAAGCGAACTGGAGTACCTTGACGTTTCAATTGACGGCCGCAACAGACTATATGCAGCACCGTCTGTGGTTCATTCGCCATCTGCGATGAGAAAGCTGAAGCACTTCTTTTTCACATATCAAAGGTAATCCTACGCATTTGGCACATGTATAACCTGTCAGTAATGAGCATGATCCTCCACATGGTTTGTTCAAGACCATTGCTTTGGCTGGTTCTACGATTCAAAGTCTCAAGATTTACTCACGTATATCAGACGAGGATTTTCAAGTGTTTGTTGACGAATGTCCCTGTCTAAGCACAGTGTATTTTCGCCCACAGCACGCCGAGAAATTCACGACGCACGGCATGCTCTCATTATCTCGAGCTAAAAGACTGCGAGTGTTACAGCTCGATTACTCATGTCCACCGTTAACATTCGATGTAGTCAAGAATATTGTTCTTGGATGCCCCTCCTTGATGGAAGTCTCTGTTCATATGTTCAGCCTAAACTTTAAAGCAATTCGAACAGAAGGATGGGATCAACACATCAGACCTTCTGTAGACTCTCCATTATTTCATCATATTCAAGTACAAACACTAAGACGTGAGCTCTTGAATGGGGGATATGTGGAAAAGTTTGTGTCTGATACAAAGGTTGGCGTATAAGGATGATATTTAGCGGAACAATTTCTGATTGAGAAGTGAATATTTTCCAATTCCTCATGTTCACTATATCAATTGTAATATTTATGAATAGTATACAAGTTTCAAATATCAACTGTTACTTTAAGAAAGAGTTTGTTGTGTTAAGGGATCAAATTATGACAACTCGACTTGTTAAAAATCCCAGTACTCTAATTCGGTTTCCAGGGGGATGTAGGATAAAGAGACTTGTGTTAAAAATTGCGAAAGTACTTGCCGCCAGGTTTTGATCAACATTACACTTTAGAGAAAAAAGGTGGGGGGGGGGGG
>LXFE01000568.1:0-10468 GCA_001929475.1 Neolecta irregularis DAH-3 | reverse complement strand
TAACAATTTTTAATTATCATTCGATTTTAGCAGAAAGTTTGATACCCATAGCGGCCAATTCCGCTGTAAGATACTTGAAGACATAGGGAAGAGTAACAACGGTGACATCCTCACCGCCAACCCACTTATTTCCCTGTCCATCTTCCCAAATCCCGTCTTCAAACCCGGTAGCGGTCATTGCGCACGCACGACAACGAACTTTAGAATCAAAACCCACACTCGAACAAATACCGAAGAATGTTCCACAAGCCTTGCAGATCCAGCTTTGGGTATAATCGGAGCAATTGAGCAAGCGATCTTGAAGAATGAAAGAAGAACCGTGAGCAATGATAGCATCGCGTTCCATTTCTCCGAAACGAATACCACCTCCTCGCTTCCGACCTTTCACAGGCTGGTGCGTGAGATTATGGATGGGACCAACTGTTCGAACTTGAAACTTATCGTTGACCATGTGTCGAAGACGCTGATAGTAGACGACACCGATATAGATATCTGCGTACATTTCGTGGCCGGTGATGCCACTATACATAGGTTCGTTCCCATCTGAATCGTAAGGATGATTTCTAACTGGAAACACTTGCGATAATTATATCCCGCTTTGACGAGTTGATGCCCAAAGAAATCTGCAGCAGTATCTTCCTCATTAAATCTAACTGTAAAAGGTGATAAACTTTAAATAATTTTGTACGTGAATGGCGTTGAGTCTTGGCACATCCCATGCAAGGCACCAGCCTTTCCAGCTAAACTCTCAACAAACATACCAATAGTCATACGGGAAGGAAAGGCATGGGGATTAATGATCACATCCGGTTGCATTCCACTCTCCGTAAAAGGCATATCGACCGCTGGCCACTTTTGAGAACAAACACCTTTCTGTCCATGACGAGAGGAGAATTTGTCACCAATCGTAGGCGATCGAGTGATCCGAAGTTTAACGTGGATAATCTGACATTCCGAGTCACCAGTATCGTTACCTAATAAGCGCACTTCATCGATATATGCATCTTCGGTTCCATGATATGTCTCGCACTTGGTTTGTCCAGTTATTTCATCCCAATATGCAGCAACTGGGTCACCGCTGGAGAGTTTAGCTCCGAGCATAGGGTACCCGTCCTCGTCCAACGTCTGTCTCCAGCGTTCAATGCGGTTTGTTCCGAAACCGAAATGGACAGTTCCCTTCCCATATTTAGAAAGATCGACGATTTCGGACTTGTACAATGTGCCGTATCCAAAACCACGCTCATGTGCAGACTTATTGAGAATCATAGCATCTTCCATGTCATATCCAGTATAACTTATCACTGCTACAACTGCATTTGTTCCATTCGGATAATGATCAAATCCATAAATGTCATGAAGCTTTGGACGAACGATAGGCGTCTGAGCAGTCTGGAGACGATATATCTTGTTATCCGTGCGTTTAGCTATTGCGCTGCCGGGAGTCCCCATGGTCTGTTTACCCATCTGGCATTGATACATGTTGCGAGGGCTCTGATTGAAATCGGAGAATGGAGTAAGATTTGCGATGATACTGAGCATATTGGAAGGTTTAAATTCGATATGCGTCGTTTCTTTGTGAATATCTTGAGGCATACAAGCAATCTCCATATATACTTGTTCAAAAGGTCCTACAAGATCTTCCTTGTCGGTAGCCAGATGTCGTACTGGCCTAACCATTCGAGCGGGAGTCGAGAAGAGATAGAGACCTGGATATTGACCACCATTACTTTTAGGCACATATCCAATTTCTAAACTTTTCGGGACATTATGCTCGTCATTAATTTTCCAATAACGAAGTGTTTCCGCAATGTGTTTTCCCAAGTTATGTGTGCACCAGCCAATGATCTTCCCATCGAGTTGTATACAGACTTTATGAGCCGATGTGAGAATAACGGAGGGTTTAGAAATTCCGAGATTAACAAGAAGAGACGGGAGAGCTGAGACATCCGGCTGAGAAGTAATTACTTTGCACTGATGGGCAAGGTGGTTGAGAAGACCACAAGGAGATCCATCGGGCGTGTGAACGGGGCATAAAAACCCTAGAATGGGAAGAAATCAGGGCTGGAAAGCAGGAACAAACCCCAAGCTTCAGGCAACAACTTGCGTACTGTTGTTGTCTTGAGTTCAGCAAAGAAGCTACCTCGATGAACACATCTAAAGTGACTGAGATATCGATAAAAGTTAATCTTCTCGGCAACAATAGTGTATCCTGTCGTCTGCTGTAAATCTAAACCACTATTGGAAACAAGGTTCCCAGTAGACAAGAAATATGTCAACTTGGAACCAATATCTGCGTTAACTTTTGTAAAGACTTTACTAATGTACTTTTTGTCGTGGAAATTCGCAGTTTTCTTGGATACATCTTGCAACATTTGCTGTCGCAGAGCATTAAGATAGTCTTCGATTTTTTCTTTGATGATCATGTTGTATAGAAAACCGCCGAGGAGAATTTCTTGATGTTGAGGGGAATCAGGGCTGTCAGCAGCACAATCTCCAGCAACAAGGGCATATAATTTGCGAATCGTGAAGCTAAGTATCAGATCTGAGGGTTGAAAGTGAGAGTACATCAATAAACGAAATTTGTCTCTCCAGTCCTTTAGATGAATAAGTATAATCTTTCGTAAAAGTTCTCCACCAACGTCTTCATCTGACATATCTTCTGCAACAGCGAGAACCACGCGAAACTTTTCGCCGAGAAACTGAAGTGTTTCCTTCTTGCTATATAACTGGTACGGCTTGTAGCCCCTCAGAAGTAATTCCACGCGATCCGTTAAGAACGTATTGTCTTTTTCCGTACCGACGATTGCGTCAAAGATTTCTTTATCGCTGCAGTCCACGCATGCCTTAAGAATCATGACAAATGGCACAAGGTATTCATTTTTCCTCCAGCTGAACCGTAAAACAGCGGTCCCGTCGGTGAGATAGTGGAGAGTGTTCGTTTGGCCGCTTTGATCTTCTCTGACACATCGAATTTGAATTCCGAATTGAGAGTAATTTTTGCCCTTATTGGCGAATGAAGGTCGAACAATAGCTAAAGGATGATTGCGCTTCGTGACAATTAACATGCGGACCACTTTTTCGATCCCGTTAACAATAAAATAACCTCCTAATTCTTCAGATTCTTCTCCACGCAAGACAAGTTCTGATGGTGGGAGATTTTGTGTGTGACATCGGTTTGAGCGCACGAGAATAGGTAATGGGCCGGCATCTTTAGCTTCGGTATGCTCGATCCCATCGCTCAGTTGTAATTTAAGTTGAAGAATTAATCGACCGCGATATGACGTTAATCGTTCTCGGCACTGTGATGAGAAAGCATAATGTAACTACTCCATACCTCGCTAGGATAAACTTTGCGATTAATTGATGCGCGATCTTTTGCGGGGACCATAGGTTTCGATATCTGCACTTCTGAAACCCAGACTTGTCTATTTAGCAATGTGTTGTTCGCTCTAGGATCTTGCATGAAAGTTTATTTCCTAGCTTCCCATCTAGACCGTCGAAAGCACATTTCTTTCCAATGTCCTCAACTGCCTTTTCCAATAGTCTTTCCTCGGTCATAGCATTGAATGAATCAATATGGGGCGAGATAGCCTCATGTAATGCTGGAAATGCCGAAACATCTGTAGGCGGATGCCTAAAGGATTGCTCGCGTCTCAGTGTGTCAAACGTGGGCACTGGCATGTTCTGAGGAATCGTTCGGATTCGTTATTCGAACAATTGTCGAGTAAAACTTTTTTGGCGGTGAGTCGATGGGAATAACAGTGACCACCAACCAACTAACACAATCGCCAATTTTTGAAATGAAAGACTATTATCCATCATTGTCGCTATTTTCGTCTAGTTTTAATGGAAATAAAAGAAGAGTGATATTTCTCAATACAAATTAATTTTTGTAGATGGTTGGATTCGTTATACGGAGGTTCCCTATAGCCAGCTTCGACTGTAACCAGGTTTGACTTTAGAATGAATCCGCCTTATAACGAACTCAACACCCTCGAACGCCACATTCATTATCAGCAGGTTCCATTGTAGTTGCTACTGGTGGAGTGGCGTTTTCTGTGTTATTTTTCAAGTAGTTCTGTAGCTCGTTGCCCGTTTGTAGGACTCGGTGGATAATGCTTTCTTTATCTATCCACACCACGAATCCCAGAAATAGTTTTTTTCATTTCCTCGAGGCCGTCCCAGAATCCTCGAAACTCTACAGCTTTTATCTCTTAATGATTAATGTCGCAGATCTTGCCTAATGTAGCCGCTCAATCACGTTCTCGGAGTCAAGTGATGAACCCCGCAATTTACTACTTGTCCGTTTCCCTTGACCATCCGACATGATATTCAAGGCCAGTCAAACGATCTCCATTCCCACAGACTGCTCTATCTCAGAGTGGTTGATCAAAAGCAATCCATATAATGTGCATGCAGGTAAAGTTATCATGGAGGATACCTTATCCACCAAGAAGGTGACTTTTGGAGGTGTCCGGGACACTGCAGCCCGACTTGCAGCCGGGCTGAAGGCGGCGGGACTGCGCGAGCGTGATGCAGCAGCAATTATTGCTCCAAACTGCGTCGACTTCTTCTTGGCAACTCACGGCGTGCTCTGGGCCGGAGCAGCTGTTGCGTATCATATCTTCCACCAGCAATATTCACTAAGAGCATACAGTCCCATAAACCCGGCACTCACCGCCACGGAAATCGAATATGCTCTCTCCTTTTCAAATCCCGGTTTTATCTTCGTCCATCCTCTGGCTCTAGACAAGGTCCAGGAGGCTCTCGCCATTGCATCCAAGACCAACAGCTTCATCTCGCCCAAAATCGTGATCCTGGTCGACAGCGTTGCCCATCATCCAAACGTATACCTCCCCGATTTCTTCATTGAAGGCCCAGATAGACTCATTTATTGGCGAAGAGCGAGCACCACCATTCAGATGTACCAACAACAGAGAGGTCCAGGCTTTCATAGGCCTCAGCAGCGGCACAACGGGGACTATCAAGGCAAGCATAAATCCACTAACTAGTTGTATCTAAAACACTAAGGGCGTTCGACTATCCCACCACAACATGATTGCCAATTCTATGCAAATTGCTGCGGAAGACCCAGAACAGGTCCATGCTGGCACAAGAGAAGTCTTCTTTCCTGTGTGTTCTGCTCCTCGTCTGTATACCTTGCTAATATCTAGCCTTGTATGCTCTTTCACAAGAACATTTGTTAACTCTAGTCTGCCATATATATGGCGTAGGGATTGTACTCTGCTTATGTCCTTACATTGGGAATTTAGTGATTGCTCTACATGCTTTTGAGATAGAAAGGCTCTGCCAGGTATTAGGGTGCTTAGCAGTTGGTGACTCACTAGTTAATTGAGAAATACAAGGCAACGTGGCAGCATATTGTCCCTCCTGGTACCAGTACCATGAGGTACTACGTCTCACACCTATAGTGGCGTTAGCACTTGCTACATCACCAGTGGTTTCAAAATATGACTTGTCCAGTTTAGAAGTCCTTTCTTGCGCTGCTGCACCACTCAAGGTACAAATCACTGTCCTTCCCTGCTAATATTCGTAGAAGGATCTCCAGGAACGGCTTATGGCTCGTTTACCACGCTCTAGGATTCTTCAAAGTAAATTGTGTCATTGAAATATGTTTAGCCATCGCAGTGTACGGAATGACAGAAGCTTCCCCAGTAACCCACCTGCAACGGATTGCTGATCACGGATTTACTGGAACTGTCGGGACGCTGGTTCCCAACATGTTCCTTTCTCCCCCTTATTGAACTGAATATCTAGGGAAGCTCGTATCGTTGATGACAACACTGGAAAAGATCTCGGGATTAACGAAACTGGGGAACTCTTGGTTCGAGGGCCGAATGTCATGATGTATGCTCTGTTAATAGAAACTGACCGATAATCCAGGGGTTATGTTGGTGATCTCAACAATATTGGTGTGCTGTCTTCTGATGGCTGGTACAGTAGTGGAGACATCGCTTATATCGACAAAAACGGTCTCTGCTACGTTGTTGACCGCAAGAAAGAGCTAATAAAATACAAGGGGTATGACTAACCTTTCGCCGAGATTATCTAAGCATGGTCAGATTTCAAGTTCCTCCTGCTGAACTTGAGGGTCTCCTTCTCACACACCCTAAAGTCCTTGATGCCGCTGTTTGCGCATATTATTGTCCTGAGGAAGCAACTGAAGTTCCTCTGGCCTATGTTGTTCTTGCGGAGGAAGATCGGAATCAGCAAACATGCAAAGAAATCCAGCGTTGGGCCGATAAACGAGTGGCGGGATACAAGCAACTGAGAGGTGGCGTGCATCTCATTGATGCTGTTCCAAGGAACCCTAGCGGAAAGATCCTGAGAAGAATGCTCCCTATACAGATCCAGGGAGGAAAAAACGCTAGTAAGATGTAGTGATTAGCATATGGGCACCAAAAACTCTACAGCCTGTGGCACAGAAATAATACAACTTAATTTTATGAAGGATATCTAAGGAATCTCTTTTCAATTCTTTTCTTTGATCTTGTCTAACTGTTAGGGGTGATGGGGCTGTATTGGTTTTCAATAACTAGCACTGTAGCTGCTCTTTGTAGTGTGTGTGTGGGGAGGGGGATAATGCTCTATCGCCAGTGTGTCCAACCGCCCGCCGGAGAGGGTGAGGCAGACGGGCTGTTGGACAGATTTCTAAGCTGCCTCCTTCCCCCAAGAGATCTGAGTCACCCACATTTGTTGACAGATCTTTAGTTTCGCCTTTGAATTCTGAACCCGATAGTGGTCGTTTTGAATCCGTTGGTTGGTTGTATACTTTTGCTCTAAATTCTGCTCGCAAGATTTGTCGCAGATCATGTGATCGCAATGATTCGTCGTGAACTTTGCATGTGCAACATACTTGCACTAACTAAAGATATGGCCAGATTGAAATCATTTTATATTAGCAATTTTGGTTATTTAGTGAATTCGGGATTGCACCTATGTAAATTTCACTGGCTCCGCAGCGTGTATCAAACCACCGCCAAATACAGTGATAAGTGGACGCTTATGTCTTGTTAGTAATAGTGGATTTAGTATTAAATGTATAAAAAACATTCTCATTTATAGATACAGAACAAATCTCCATTCATTCTCAGATACAAAACTTCTGATTTGTAGTGGTGTTAATGAAGCATATAGCAAAACAAGAGATTTCTTTAGAGCAATGCGTGAGGCCGAAAGAACTGTCTGAGCCGTGTACACTGTTAGAAATGTGATGAGAAACGACCTGTCGTTGATTCTTCCAAAAGAGTGTAAGACAAAACTTTAACCTAGATCAGATGACTACCCAACAATGAAACATGAAACAACTCAATAATAGTAATTCCAGGCGATAGCCGCATTACATTTGGAGATTCTTGTCTGTGATCGCAGCGTTGCATTTGGAGAGATTCTTGTCAGTAACAGCAGCGTTGCATTTAGAGAGATTCTTGTCAGTAATAGCAGCGTTGCATTTGGAGAGATTCTTGTCAGTAATAGCAGCATTGCATTTAGAAAGATTTTTGTCAGTAATCGCAGTATTACATTTGGAGAGATTCTTGTCTGTAATCGCAGCACTACACTTGGACAGAGTTATATCGCTGGAGCCAGGTCGAGATTCTGTATCTGCAGATACTGAGATGCGTTTATTGACTGGTGAATCGCCGGTGAAAATGAGGAAATCATAGACACCGCCACCGAGAAGGCATCCGAAGAAAGGAGCGACCATCGGAATCTCACAATTAGACCAAGAACCAAAATTATGAACATACCCAAAAGTAATAATTTCCAGAAGACCAGACTTCAGTACCGTATCCAGCCGTAAAAGTAAACAATCGAGGCCCGAAGTCCCGAGCAAGATTGATCGCATAGCCAGTTTCCCATCCAAGGCAGGCACCAATTCCAAAAATAAGGAAAAATAGTATCAACGGGCCATTGCCTCCGGCGGGATTATTATGTTGGTCTCCAATGGCAAAAATACACATCATCAAAACGGCACTTGCGATAACCTCGGAGAAAAACTGGCCGGTTCGAGTGAGGAATGGAGCCGGATAGGTACAGAATACGCCAGCGGTGGCAGTCTCTCTAGGAGGAACACTTCGAATTCCATATCCTTCAAACTGATCAATTGCTGATCGATAGTTGCCATATATAATGGCGGCACCGACATAACAACCAAGGACCTGAGCAGCGATGTAGCTTGGTAACTTTTTATACGGAAATTTTCGGAAAACACAATTTGCGAGTGTTACTGCCGGGTTCAAATGTGCTCCACTGATTCCACCAGCAATATATCTTTAAAAGGGTCAGCTGTAACCATAATAAGGAGATACATACACTCCAAACATGACGCCAATTCCCCAACCCCAGGAAATTGACTGGTAAGAGCCTTTGGTTTCTTTTGAAAGGACGACCTGGGCGACTGAACCAGTCCCAAAGATGATCAACTATACGTATTAAACAACAAAGTTGAACAAAAAAAAACATACAATCATACAACCCAAAAACTCAGCAAACGGCTCTCTGAGAGACCTTCGAATTCGAGGCCATAAAGGTTCGGCCTTGCGATCACAATATGTATAATCCGGCGTCCTGGAGTAATCTCCAGAGGTCGAAATTGGAGAGGCGGAAGGATTTAAAGGACAGTGATTCGCCGCAGACATTTTAACGATAACACAAGTGTTTTTTCGGGGCGAGCAGTCTTCAAATAAGTAAAAAGCCGGTCAGTTGTTTTTTAAATTGAGACCTGAGGCTGAGACTAGCGGCTGAGACTGGGTTTCATGCTAGACGGACAGCAGCCAGCTCGATGTTGTCGGACCGACTAATAGCGTTTCCTTTTGTTTGAAATGCTTCCAACCGTCATTGTCGGGGATATTATTGATCCGGGATCTTAGCAATAGCAGGAGGCCTGATACCGGCTAAAAAGGATAAAACGAAGATCGCTCGGTCTAGGCAAGGCTTGGTGAAGCGCCATTGTTCTTTGTTCTTCGGCTCAACGGAAGATAGTGGAGGTTTTGCACCAGTGGGAAATTTCCATCGCAGATCACACGACGGATTGACGAAAGCGCCATGATCCAGAGTGAAATGGCATCCAGACGCTTCTCCCGGGTGATTTTTGGAAAATAACAAGGATAATTCAAGTAAAGAAATAGGGTGTGAAAGAACCAGGTCGGAAGGTTGCAAGAAGGCATTTATCACAAACTAGTAATGATGATCAAGCATTGCAAATAAAGCAACATTTGTCAATATACAATCAGGCGCTTATCTGGTTTCTTGTACAAAATATCTCATTGACTTAGTCTATCCTCAGGACCTCATCTTTCATAATGATAAAGTTACAAAGGAGAGCCAATTGCAAGCCAAGAAGTTGGGAGTGGGTACCATCATTTTGATAGTTCAGCCTGTGGTACGAAAATGATCTTGTAATCTTTTGTAGGATATTTTATAGGAGTCTCTTCTTTGGCTTTTATTTTGGTCGAAGTCTAGGTTTCTATAACCGATGCGGCTATTCTGTTTCCTATAAACGGACCTGTAGCTGCTTATTGTAGGACCAGTGAATAATGTTCTATTCATCCAGCAAAGGAATCTAACCATCGTTCTTTCTCGGTTTATACAAGTCATCTAAGTCTGAAAAGCTCTACAATTGCAGCCTTCGCGTTACAAGCCCTTTTGCCACAAATGACAGAATTATCCATGGTTCTCATGAAAGGATGTGAAAGGATGTGCCTCAAAATATCCAAATGATCCATGTAATTTCTGTTTCCTGTAAGTACACATGTAGATGCTTGCTTGTAGTACTGGTGAATAATTGTGAGTACTTGACCGGTCTGGTCTGTACTCCGCTGAGCCTTAAAGTCGTATATAGTCGCCGAGGGTCGTTAGTAGTAATAACCGTTCGTATTAATATACAGTGTTAAGCCTAGGCCCTAATCGCGCTGGGCGCTACCTAAATACCCATCCTTGCGCGCCACTGTCCGGTCATCTGACTGGTCCCTGTGGAACACTACCCACAAGGGGATCCAAAGTCTTGGACTGGGATGGCGCCACAGCTTGTGGCGTCCTCCATGTCTGACTCTGCTTGTGCCGTTGTGTGGGGGCGGTGGGACTTGGTAGTGCCCACAATAATGCTCTATTCATCCACCAGCAATGGAATATCACAATTGTTTTTCTTGAATTTATTGAAGTCCTCTACCTCTGCAAAGCTCTACAACTGTGTCCTGCATGTTACACACAGTAAGCATTCCATCCAGGCTTGCTTCACTGAGATGGCCAATCGAACCAATAGACAAATTAGAACCAGTCTATAACCAATATGTCCACCCACCCGCTCGCAACCGTCTGAGACCCTCCGGCGGGCGGCTTAGAAATCTGTCCGCCCAACCCTCCGGCGGGCAGACGGTTGGACATGTCGTAGAAAAACGGTACACGTAGTATTTTCTGGTTATCTGATGGGCTTTTCTATTATTATACG
>LXFE01000561.1:0-15654 GCA_001929475.1 Neolecta irregularis DAH-3 | reverse complement strand
GGCGTGCTGACGAGTCACCGTATATAAAACGGGGCTTAGCTTAGCTTTTCCTTTTTTAACCTACAGGGTGTACTGGAAGGAAGTATGTTGAGTTCTGCAGGTATTTAGATTAGTCCTCCGCCCCTCTTTCATATCATCAAAAATATATCAAAGATCAAAAAGCAAAACTTTAAGAACCCTATCCGTCACTACCCTCCCCTTCACCACCTTCAACAGTCACTCTACATCCATCCTTTTTCGTGACTCTGACCCTTGCAGTAAACGTACTTCTACAAAAGGGACATACCTAGCCTAAGTTAACGTACGATGATCGGCGAGCCTTGCTGCTCCTTGTGCTCGATCCGATACTTTGGCGGTGGCGGCGGCAAGCTGGTGGGGGTTGCGACGTCGGGGTAAAGTCGTGTCCCCCAGAAACCATCCAAAAGACCTAGATATCACCGGAAATACAGAGCCTGTAGAGTCGATTCGTCACAACTGGTTGGACAGCCGAATGGCGCAAATCCTTTGAAAGTGAGATGCGCCCCAAAGACTTCAGAAGTCTGGGCCAGAGCAAACCCTGAGGTTTGAGCTCCAGCAGGAGGAATGACACGGTTTGCAATATTGAAGCTACTGTCGGCGCCGATATAGGCAATATTTCCATTGGGCTGAATGAGCAAACGATTGGCTCCAAGGAGGGGATACACATACAGCCCTCAACAGATTGAAAGGGGTTTCTTGTTTGTTTCCTTTGGTTGAAGTCTAGGTTTCTATAACCGATGCGGCTATTGCCGTTCCATATAAGTTGACCTGTAGCTGCTTGCTTGTAGGACCGGTGAATAATGCTCTATTCATCCAGTATACGAAGTCTGCAAAGCTCTACAACTGCAGCCTGTATGTTACATGTTTGTAGGACTGGTGAATAATGCTCTATTCAGCTAGCAAAGGAATCGTACAATCATTTTTTCTCATTTTTATTCAAGTCATCTAAGTCTGCAAAGCTCTACAACTGCAACCTGTGTGTTACAAGCGGACTTGAGCCAGTCATGAAAGTCGTGAAGTCGTGAAGTCGTGAAGTCATGAATTATATATTTCCAGACGTCATCACTGCCCTCGAGATGATTTGCTCCACCAGACACATCCTACCAACCCCCAATCACAAAAAGATCCCTCTGCTATGCGATCCGAGTCGCCACCCGCCGTGCTGCTTGCCCGCCTCTCATCCATTATTCCGCGCTTCGAATCGATTAATGTTATCTCCAAAGAACCTGCACAGACCGACGAGTTTCAAAGTTTTCGTCTTTTCTCCGATAGACTTCACGACTCAAGCTGCAATACAGAAGGTTGCCCAAGTTTCGTCCCGAAATCCAGACCGAAGAGCTACTATTTTGTTGATGAGTATATCTGTTGCGCATTTCATTTTTTTAGTTTTTAGAAATGACACAGGACGTCGCCGTAGTCTCCGCGAATCTGCGGTATCTTTTGACCAGATCATCGCCATGTCTCAGCAGTCTTGGGTGATTGTCGTACTACTGTTCAACTGACTGGAAGCCTCGAAATCAGTTTCCGAATAAAGTCCTGACAGTCCCCTTGAATCAGACCACAAACCGCTGGCAGCCAAGCAAGAAGAGACGTTTGCTCGACAATCAGAAAGAAAAACACAAGGCCGCAATGCAAGGCCTCGTCAACCGTCCCTCCAAATGCACTCCAAACACGCAGTCTATACGAAATAATAGAAGTAATATTGACTGACATAGACCCACCCCCTAACAACGAAAACAGAAAATTCTGCATGGAAAGAAATTTTCCCATAAAAAAGAAATTGCACCATGATTTGCATTCTCCCCAATGAAATGAATCGGAAAACATCTACAAGCTAACCCAAAAAATTATTCCCGGAGTTTGGCGTAATTTGGGGGTCGGATCTTGCGGCGCAGGAATTTGGCGAGATTTGGCGGTATAAAACTAGCTGCGAGTATCAGCGAAGTCTTCCATATGAATGCTGTCGTAATTGTGTATTTTAAATCTAGATTATTAGGCCATGTATCATGCATAATTTCACCAAAGTAGTCGCCTAGTAAAGGAATCGAAATCAAGTAAGTTACTCCTGTTGCAATCTCCATCATCACCATAATGGGATGCCTGATAATCAGCCAAATCCTAAACACTGCAAAGCACCATGTATCAATCTCTGTAGCAATCATAATCAACTCATTCAAAACCAATGCTGTGTAGCTCACCATCACCAACCTCGGCCGCATCTTTAGTCCAACCAAGAAAATACTCAAAATCATGATTATTCCGCCTAAGTATGTCAAAATACAACGATGAGAAGGAAGAAGACTCGTACCCTGATATACAGAGACCAACACCCACAATGAAAACGACAGATAACTCAAACTTTTACTTTCTTTCATTTCCTTATAGAGTTCTGGGTAGAGCAGGGCAAGTCGTTCGTCCACGTCCCGATCAAGGACAAACGAAAATACAGGAGCCATTGTGTACAACGACGCATAGCCGACCATCAACCAACCCTAAAATTTTCAGATACGGGTCGTCCGGTTGGTGACATACCTCGTAGAGAGCTATCGGTTCGAATTTCGAAGCTACGCTAAACACCACTTGACAAAAACTGATGATAAGCCCACGGTGAATCACGAATTGAGCAAGTTTTGCCGACCGCTTGTAACTGTTCCTCCCATGCCAAACTACCCAAATTCAGCACTCGCGAAGCAAAATGGAATGGATAAACCTAGTAATTTCGTTAAATGACAAAACTGAGTGATTGAAAAGTCGGCCGCGAGACTTGCTTGCTTCCCTTCTTTGCCCACGATGCCGATTCCTACGTCTGCGGCTTGGATCATACTGACGTCGTTTCCGCCATCGCCAATACACGCAACGCGTTTTCCTGTGTGTTTTCGGATGAGATTGGCGATTTGCGCTTTTTGCTTTGGGGAGCAACGGCATGCAATGACAGCACTCAAATTTGTTGTTGCTTGTATAAATTCTTTTTCTAGGTGGTTCAGGTAGAGTTGTAGCGAGTTGCCGTCAATCAGCAGGCAAGCGTCTCTGCTGGCATTTACTACTGCGAGTTGTTGAATCGCGTTATCTAGGTTTCCGACTTTTGGGTGAGTCATGGGGTTCAAAGGGTAAAGGTTAAAGGTACCTTTCTCAATGACATGAATGTACTGACCTCTTGCCACCAATTTTGAACTGATTCCAACACATCGTGCAGTCTCAACTTTATCACCAGTGATCATCCATATACGTATTCCTGCATTTCTCAAAAGTTCAAGACTTCGTTTGACGTCTCTTTGCAAGCGATCTTCGACTCCTGTGATCCCCAACATCTCCATTCGATTCTCAAGATATTCACGGACGACACTTGCCATCTTATCTTCGCGACCCGCAAAACTGATACTCGCGGCGTGATATTTCTTAGCAAAATCATTATAAGTATCACGCGATAAATGCTTCCGCGCAATGATTAGTGTTCGGAGACCTTCTCTGGCCATATTCCCGGATTCCTCGTCCAGCCAGTCATTTTTCACTACAATTTCGCTCATGATTACATCGGCACCCTTTTCGAAAAACCAAATCTCGTCATTATATTCAACGACGATACCCATTCTCTTTGATTCGCTGGTGAAGGGAAAAACATGAAGCACTTGGACTACCAGGTTTTCTGACCCGCGCTGTAGTGTAATTGCCCCTCGTTCACGATGAATTAACTGCAACCCAACGCGTTCAGTCCAATTGACTATTGCGATTTCGTCTGGCGATGCCGCTTGATAACTAATTTCGTTATTGTCGTCTCGTGTTGGTGTGACATTGTGGCAGACACTCAATGCAAAAACTGCATCTCGAACTCGCGATCCGATTTCTCGTCGACTGCAAGCTCCAGTCGTGGACTCGCAAGTCATGAAATTTCGAATCTCGTCCATTGATTCACCTGCATAACTGACTGTTCCAATATGCAGCTTCTTCATTTCCATCTCTAGAAATCAGTTGTTATTGTAGAAGGTTTAAAAGACCATTCTGCGTGAGTGTTCCAGTCTTGTCACTTAGGAGATACTCTACACGACCGAGCTCTTCAGGAATTGTGCTAGTCCGGACCAGAGTCCCCGGTATTCCTTGGTCAAGTTCAATCTGCCGGGCGTAAACTGTTTTTCCAAGATCAAGATTGACTCGGAGCCTGTATTTAGCAATGAAATTAGATGATGCGTACGATATCGGGATGATGGATGAGAACAGAATAATGTATCTCGTGATTGTGATATACCACAGCTTGTCTATGCCCCCAGCAATGACCAAAATAAGACTTAATACAAGCGTCAACAAAAATAAAAACTAGACATGATCAGGAAAATTCAAAAAAGTCGAGACACTTTGGTTAGATTGTTAATTTCCAGATCTAGTAACCCGACTTTGGAACCTGCTCTAGAAGTATTCATCGCCATCCTAGTTTCTCTCCCGGTGTAAACAACGACGCCAATCGCACTTTTGCTTGCGAGGACGGTATTTGCCCACATTGTATTGTCAATCGTCAAAGGCCAAGTTTGTCCATCAAGACTGAGCGTCCCCGAGAATGTTGTAATGTCTTTTAGCGGGTTATCTGCATACAGAAAAATCCTGCCGTGCAAAAGCTCTTCGACCTTTTTGCATATTGTTCCTGTACATCCAATCCTAAGGGTCAATGATGATAAACGCCTATGCGACACCTTAATTTCCAGTCCGTCTCGCCGTCAAGCTGATCTGTTCTGATAAATGCCTCTCCGTCATTTTCTCCCGTTTTGAGCAGCACCATATCTGCAGGGACTCGTTTTCCCTTTTCTAACATAACGAATTGTCCCACTACGAGATTTTTGGCAAGTACGAAGCCTGGAAATCCCAAAACTTTGTAAGGTTCTCGATTTGCTTCTTCGTCCCTTCTCCGTCGGGCGACATCATCCAAGGCTTCCTTACCGATAGTGATGGTCAAAACAAAGACTAGAGGAAAAATGTATGTCGATATATATCCGATTTTCAAGGGTGGGATAAACTGCGATATGGCGACCAGAAGAAAGTACAGGTTGAAGAAGAATTTAAACTTTCGTCAGATTTTTGCAAAGTCATAAACATACTTGGTGGAACAAGATCAACGGCAGAAAAGTAAACGCGTTGTACTTTGCATTCGAGATGGCATTTGAAGGGTACTGCTTTTTCAGCGTCTTTAAATCAAAATCTATATTTTAGACATGTGCAGATCTATGAATTATACTCCGGCCTATTGGTATTTTCCTCGGATATCCATTACCGCTCTCAAACTATAAGTGAGTCTTGTCATTCTTGGTCAGGAATACCTTATTTACCTGGATTTGATCCCAAGCATCATCGTCGTTGTCCTCCAGAATGTTGTTCCCATCCAGACTTTGCAGGCGAATAGGCCGTGACTCGTCGTTTTCGTCAGACGAGACCATGGAGCCAAGCGAGATTCGGTTCCGGCTCTGGTGGTGGACCATTGGAGATAATGGAATTCAAACCCCGACAGTCGTATATCCATATGAATCAAGACCTGAGTGAAATCCAGTGGCGGATGCCTGAATGGATAACCGTATTAATCTATTTGATTGTTAAAAAGCTAATCATAGGCAATGGGCGGATTATCAACCTACAATATCCTCGAGTACTTCTCACAATCACCATTTTACGACCGTTCTTCAAATAATCAGGCATTAAAGATGCAGACCCAGTTCAGCGACTTTGGAGATTTTCAGAAGAATCTACTCAAAATGAAAGGTATTGAATATGCCGTTGTAAAAGAAGGACCAGAACATTGGATTATTGCAAAACAACACCGGGTCTCGGAAACACTTGGTGTGTACATATGGGTGAACTTGATTCATTAGGTAGCGTTTCCTCTTACATATTACTTCGTGATATGGGAAAACGTTTATCAAGCACCTGATCTGCATTCGATTCTCTCATCACGGATGGTTTACCATACATCTAGCCTCGCTTACCACCTAGTTGAATACAATGCGTTCTCTATCCCAAGCTCTTGACGAGGTATCCTCTGCAGTTCAATGGGATGCGAGAACCGGATATTCCTACAAACAACCAAAAGAAACCAATGCCCCTAATCAAAAGCAACTTCATGACGACATGGTACTTCGGGGAATATTGTTCAATGCTGCTGTTCAGCTCAACACAGGAGATCCTGCTCATCCTGCAACCGTCCCACCCAAGCAACCATAGAGGGTGTATATGGCAGTATTACGGCATACGAAGCATCTCAATCAGATGGTGGTATCACAGAAATACAGTTTCAGCCGAATACTTGCAACTGGACATAGTAAGGCAGCGCGAGACTCTTTGCATATTTTCTATGCAAGCATTTGTCTTGATTAAAACAGGTTGTGCTCAAGTTCACTAGAAAGTGCAAAGCTCCAACCACCTGAGACATCTTGGTCTACTAATAAATCTACTTTTATATCTGCTCTCTATTGTAATCCACGACAGTCCATCTTATCCTAGGATCACCTTCTGGTACAATCGGTGTTTCAAATGTGTTCAACGCCAAAAACCCCAATATGCATTACATAGGTGCTGCGTGGTTGTCTTGAACAGATATGGAAGCGTGCAATACCGGCCAAGTCTGACTGCTAGTAGCCGCACCATAAACATCTTTTAGTCAATATCTGCGGCAACGTCTTTTATTTTCTCTTCCACAAGTTAGCTTTGCTATTACAATTGGTGGTTATCGGATTTGCGGAGTAGCAAAAGCCCAAGTATCGTGTGGACACTATCAAGTCCCACCGCCCCCACACAACCGCCCCAGCCGGGTCAGACATAGAGGACGCCACAAGCTGTGGGCGCCCTCCCAGTCCGAGACCCTGATTCAGGGACCAGTCAAATAGCCGGACGGTGGCGCGCGCAAGAACGAGTAGTCCAGTCCATGGATATCATGTGACTACTATTTTCCTGATTTGTGCTTTCCAATGCCAAGTATTATTCATTGAAATGCTATCTATACTTTGTAGTAGTAGACTGTAAAATAGTAATTATTCCCACACTCAAACATTGATATGGCAGGTGAGGGTGTTGTGGAAAATCAAGGATATTGTGTTGATGCTATAGCAGCAAGTGTCAGAACGGGGTAAATCCCTACTAGTTACTATCACGTGATACAGTCCATGGTCCATGGTCCGGATGGACTGGACTTTTTCCCTAATCCAATCCCTGGACTGGATAAAGTCCATGGTCCATCCCCAACAGATGCATCATTCGTTTACGCTATCCTATATCTCTGCTCCACAGCCTTTCCAATAGAGTATCAAGAAACACGAGGTTGGAACCTGGTAGTTTCAGGATTACCCTTCTTATCTCTCTTCGTGGGAATTGTCATCGCTGGTTATATCAACCTGGATATCGCTCGCGAAAAAATAAGTGACCTCAACATTGGTTACCATCCATGATCGTAGGCGCCACCATTCTTCCAATCGGACTTTTTTGGTTCGCATAGACCAGTGGACGGGATCATCGCTGGATTAATCCAGTTCTTGCCCATGCAGTCCTTGGCGGTGGTTTTATCATGACGTTCCAGCAAGGACTCAACTATTGTATCGATACATATACCAGATACTCTGCCAGTGCTGTTGCTGCAATCACATTCTTGGGAAGTCTTCTGGCTGCCGGATTCCCGTTATTCGTAAGATCCTTTTTTCATAAAATGCGGCATAAACTGGGCTGTCACGATTTTGGGTCTCATGCTAATCCTAAGATGATTCCTATTCCTGTTTGTTTCCTGTACTATGGACCAAAGCTCAGATCGTTATCAAAGCTTACTCTTGTGGTGGAAACCCCAAGATAAAAATAAAAAGGATCTATTATCCAACGTACGTTACAATATCCCCACTAGAAATCGGAAATATGCAAAATAATTCTTCATTACATCATAACAAATTCAATATATCAAGCAAGTAGGGTTTCCTTCTATTCGTGCAAAATAAAATCATTCCAAACACAAAAAATCAATAAATCAAGATTGGTTTTGAAAGACATCAACATAACGCTTTGCGCCTTTTCTCCCAGCATTCCCGCCCTTTCTGGTCATCGCCGGTATGCCCAATAAATCATCTATGCTTTCCTGATGTCGAAGTGGAGCGGAATTAGTTCTTGAAACAGAAGGAACAGTTGATGTAGATCGGGAACCAGGCGCAGACATCACAGCTGAACCACCCAACCCGGGAAGCGTCGAACTTGCCGTTTGTTCTGTTTTCAAAGGGGGAACAATTGACGAAGAAGTTGATTCCCCACCCGGTGTCGCTGATCGACTCCTTGGTGGCGGAGGAGGAAGAGCAGATTCTGCCATATATGCTTCCTTGTTCTGCATGTTACTATCGCCACAAAATTGGGCAAGTACATTGGGATTGACCCATCTTTTGAGTTTTTCGTCGTAGACCAACTTCATTTCATCTCCCAACTTGACTCGATGAACCTTTCCCCCTTGATCTTGTTTAGCAATACCTTTACCAAAAATACGACCGAGCCAACCGCCTGCAGCAGGTTTATCTTGAAGAGTCAGATCATGTTTCCATGCCGTGGGAGTACCCGACTCATCTGCTTCTTTCTTCACTTGAACAGGTTTTTTCGACTTGATCTCCTTCTCCTCCTTGTCTCGTACTTCGACTTTTTTCTTTCTTGTTGTACCCAGCCCCAAGTCATCTTCCTCGTCGTCAACAAAATCTGTTTCTTTCGAGTCAACGGTCGCGTTTTGATGTGAACTAGAAGATGGAAGTGGTGGGCCGTGCATAGGTGTCAAGAACTGACTATTATCATCTTCGGCGGATGTTCCAGCCGGGGTATTAACATTCAGTAAATGCCCACCAGCACAAGTCGGAGGTGTTTCGTATTGATAGGACTCATTTTGTCTTGTCATCGACAATGAAGGAGGGTCATTAATGGTAGGTTGCATTGGTTCATAGGGATTCGGAGGGTGGTATGAATGAGGGACTGGTTGATGTCCACCATAACTAACCGCTCGGGTAAGATTCTGGTGAGGAATAGGATATGAGTCATTCCCATATGTCGAACTCGGAAGAGTATACGATTCGCGTAATGAACTCATGGAGGCTACTTTTGTTATTGTTCCGGTATCTGATGCAATTCTAGCAAATGGTCCTTTGGTGTCTGCACCCTCAAAACTTCGACGTCCACCCTCAGGTTCTTCATCGCCAGACACGAAATTTTTAAATTTGCCTTCAAGAGACCCGAGGACTTTGTCGAATTTGCTCCGCGAAAGTGTAGTAGTCCAACCTTTAGAGTTTGCTTCGTACGAATCAGGCGAGTCCATCAAACGCGATGACAATTCCTGTAGTTGGGAAACCAGTGCTGGATGATAATGTGCCGAGCTCTTGGATGACTTGTGTATTATGCTACCGATAGCTTCGCAGTATCTTGAAGTCAGAGATTTGCAACACGCGGAATTGCCTTTGAGCAGTTGAAGTCATTCCAAAATCGGAAAGAATCCAAGCGTAGTACAGCTTATAGGCTTGCAGATGCGGTATTCCTTGCATTCCAGTTGGCCCGTTGCACTTGACGAGTTCATATATTTCACTTAGTTTTATTGCATCATGATCACGATAGAAATCGAATGGGTATTTTTCGTGGCTTGCTCCGACCAGAACCATGTTCTTTTTGGGCGCATCAATGGCCTCGAAAGTAGACACATCTCGGCTGAGGATATAACTAATATATATCAGAAAATTGAACTCTGAAATATGAAATACCAAGAATGAGAAGCTTCCGTAAAACCAAAATTACCGAGCTGAGTTCCAAGAGCAGCAATAGCTTCAGTGTCTCCAGCAGTCTTGTTCGCTAAAATCATCGTCAACGTTTCTCTCCATCGATCAAGATGGCCAGATATATCGACCTGAGTGTTGGAATGCACAAACAGCGATGAAGGAGGTAGTAGCTCTTCAACTATAAAATCAGTACCCGTATGATTGGCAGATGCATACCTGCATCGCTACCATGACCCGCAAACACTTCATAAAGAACCTTCAAGCTCTCGCTTCCTTCTCCTGCATTCTCAAGTTCTGTTCGAACGAATTCCTTAACGACAGATTTCCATCGGTCTTTACTCACGCAACTTGCAATCAACATTGCATGAGCCCACATTCGATTATCCAGAGCGGAGCGAATAGCGCCTTCCCGATCACCTCTGAGCAATGACTGACCTATTGATGCAATGAATTCTTTTGTGACAGGGTATTGTGACAAAGGAGATCCATCGGAAATTTGCCGAGAATGTTGACCTTGTGAAAGATGTGCAGCAACAGTGAATGAGGCATCTTCATTTTTTGCCAGACTTAGTGTAGAGAGCCCTGGCATCAAAATCTCCTTACAAGCAACCTCAATCTCAGTCGACCTTGCAAATCAATACTTTAACATAAGCCGTGGAGTATTTACCCATCCAACGGAGTTTCGTGATCAGTGTAAACTTTCAACAATTTGAACAGAATAACTATGTGCTCGAAATGCTGTCTTTCAACTTCCGTTCCATAAAAAGTTTCATTATCGAGCTTGTTAATGGTATTCTGTAACCATGCCGAACATTCCTTTCTTTTCGCCTTCATAGCGCCCTTTGAAGCACCGACCTGGTAAACAGGACCAGGAAATGTGGTATGATCTTCAGCCTTGATATAATCTCTCAGATTCGCGATATTCATTAAACCAGGAGCCCCCTTTGATATCGTGGAGCCATCAGCTGCATAACGCTGAATTTGATGAGGAAACATTGTGATAATTTTACCGCCAAACCCA
The DNA here is from genome assembly GCA_001929475.1 of Neolecta irregularis DAH-3. Lineage (NCBI taxonomy): Eukaryota > Fungi > Ascomycota > Neolectomycetes > Neolectales > Neolectaceae > Neolecta > Neolecta irregularis. The sequence goes on along the minus strand of LXFE01000561.1, from coordinate 4,872 downwards.
AATGTAATGAGGGGATGGCCGGTTCCAAAGTTATGATATTCGGAAGGATCATTCTTTTGTTGAGTCTCGTATGTGGATTGGTTGTATGTTGAAGTGGGAAATGAAGGGATTGTTGATGGCCCCGAGGGCGCATAGGGACTTACGGAACGTTGCATTTGGGCGAGGGAAGATGCCGATTTAGGATTGCTGGGATTTGTACCTGCATGGGGTCGTTTTTGAGAGATATGGGGAGGGAGCGATGCCGCATGAGGCGGAGATGTGGGCTTCGAAAGAACGGTAATAGGGACAATACTTGGAGACATAACTGGAGAGACTGTATAAGAATCCGGACAGTATGGCGAAGCAAAACGCTTCGGCGGACCTGAAGGGATTGAATGATCAGAGTACGTAGGACTTGTAACGCGTTCTGGAATAAGTGGTTTGTAAGCATTCGTTTCAGTATATCGCCCGTTGTTTTCTGAACCGTCAGCGAGTTCTTCTGCGATCAGTTGAGAGTCGTGACCAGCAAAATCGCCTTCATCGAGTGGATTTGGGTTTATCGTTATAGGAGCATAGCTGTCCATTGCGGCATTTGGGATAGAGTAATCGTCAATGGTGTCCCCTCTTGCTTCCTCACGTACAGCTTGCGGTCCTTCACTTGATGATTTCCCGGGACTATCATCGAGGATATCGGTAATTCCTAAATGCATAATAAATATTAGAATTACAAAGAGTGGAAAACCTTGAGGGGATGCAAGTCTCGCATTTGTGAGAGGCTCTTGCGATCCAACATCAGGAAGAGCGTATGAATTTAAATATGGGTTTATTTGAGAAGCCTGCGGAGGAGGAGTATAGATTGGTGATAAAGGTCGCATCATTGCACGCTTTTGAACCGAAGAAAGCAAGGTTCGAGGTGGAGAGCCGAAGGACTGTTTCTTTTCCCGGCTTTGTTGGATAGCTTGCAGAGCCGTATTCATGGCAGTCGTCGGAGGGCAATTACCATATTGCCCATATGGCTTATAATCGGATCCTTCAGATGGATCTTTTTGAGAATCGTCAACAGTCTGACCCGAAAGCGGTAAGGGAGGGTCGCCCTGATAACCGTGTCTTATTTGCGGTTCACTAATTGAAGGGGGTCGGTGACGCCGAGGATTGTAATAATCTGATTTGGGCATTTCCTTCTTCATTGATTGAGATGAAGGAAACGGAGATTTGAACATTTCTTCGTTGCTTTCATTAATGACGAGTGGAAATGCATCAGCAGTCTGCGCAACGACCGGGGAAAATGTTTCTCCTGATGGCATGAATGGTGATTCCAGAGATTGTTTTTCTTGTTGTAGAGGTTGTAGGGGTTGATGTAGATAATTTTCTTCCATTGGTGCATATATTTGTGGTTCACGATTAGGGACCGGCATCTCAGACCCGGGAAATGTGTTTGTCGAACCACCCCGCTCTGATCCTGCATCAGAAAAAGCTTTCAGAGATTTTGGCGGCGGTAGCAATGAGGGTACGACTGGATTATTGAATGCCAACGCCGAACTCGGTGTTGTGAGAGATCGAGGTTTTTGCTTCGCAATCTGTGGTGGAAGATCGTAAGGACTTGAATACCCGCCTTTCGCTGCTACGAAGGACGTGCTTGCAGAGACATTTTTGGATTCTCGTTTTGGGGACAAGTAAGAGGAAGGACCATAAAAGGGGGAAGCTGGGAAAGTAGAAGACATTGGAGTATAAAACCCGCTATTAAATTCGTGGCCATGGTAGCTTCCATTCGAACTTGTATTGGACGTTTGTCTAGGGTGGAGGATTCCGCTGTCTTGTGTAGTAGGTCGGGAACTATAAAGATCCGAAGTTGAGGGAGCAGACTGTATCTGCTGGATCCGAGAAATAGCATCTTGAGGACGCGCTAAATGGGGGCTTTGAGGTTGAGCCGGTGGTCCAAACGTCGACGGAGGAAGACTTGGAGTTTTCGGTGGAGCAAGTTGAGACTGATGTTGATCCGACCTTTGATATTGATAAGCTGCGCTATACTGAGGCAGCTGGTTATAATATTGCTGGTTCTGATTATGTCCATAAGTCGATTTATGATCCATACTGTATGGTATATTCGGCGGGTCCCCATAGCCATTTAACAACCGCTTTGCGGTCGTGGGCGACATGATGGGTTCGTCGTGTTGAGTGTGGGATTGCTGATTATACATTATTATCGGTGGCACCGGTCTATAACCCGAATCTTGCTGTGAATATACAGGTTGTACCGGCTGTGAGTCAGGAGTTTGGCTATAAATAGTGGATTGGTCCAAAGGGGAAGACTGATTGGCGGTGGCGTGGTTATAGAAACTTTCTTGAGAACCGAATGCATACGACTGAGGAGGGTTTTGATATGTGCCATATTGAGGATTCATAATCGGTTGAGGATTGTAGTCGGTTGGCTGAGAATAACTTGCATCGAAGCGGTATTGCTGCTGAGTATTTTGATGATCATGTGATTGCACATCGTTGTACTGAGCCGACGGCTGGTCCTGCTGGAAATATGCATACTGTTGCTCTTGCGAAGCATATTGTTGTCCGCCGGTATTATAACCTTGCTGCTCACTGGGCTGAATATAGTTGGTTTCTCCAACGGGCGTTTCTAAATGGTCGAAAAATGAGTCCTCGACTACATTGCTACCTCCAAATAAGTCGTCGTGAGTGGTAATATTCTCAAATAGGGTCGATGTCGAAGGTTTTTCCAACTTCAAAGAAGTAAATCCTTCCTTGATACGAGGACTCGACTGATGTGGAACGACTGGTTGATTAGAGCAACCATTTTCAGAGTGCGAGGCTTGTGAATAAACGGGTTGAGGGTTTTTCGCGTCTTCTGGGTGACTATTGGTAGTTACAAGTTCATCTCGTAACTGTTTTGCATGGAATAATGCCTCCGGAGGCATATCTTTGGCATGATCAAGATCTTCGAAATCTGCTAAAGGCGTGCTTGAGTGTTTCATGGCATCGAACTGTTGTGGGAGGTCTTCCGAGGGAAGACGAACTTCTGCGATCTCTTCCGAAGTTGGTTCTATTGATTTATCGCCAATAACCGTCCCTCGAGAGTAATCCCCGCCTTCGGGACAAGGGGTTCCTGTTGTGCATGGCTTGTGGCCCAGCTCTCTGAATCGACTAGATGATTTTGGAGACGGGGATCTTTCGACAATTTCGGTCATCTGATCCAAGGGGGTCGAGAGAAGTGCGAAAGCTTGTGTGGCCGTTAGGAACTGTGAAGTATCTTTATGCAGAGGTTGGATCTCAGTATGGGATATTATTTCAGATTGAGATTGGAGAGATTCATTTGTGGCTGTCTTTGCGTGCGTAATGTCATTTTCACTCTCAACGACGCGATTGTAGACCTAAATATTACATTCATAATCCAGTACAGACTTGCCTCTTTATTCATGCTCGGGTGCTTTTCATAAGTCCCCGCTGTGGGATAAAGGAGGGATCTGCGTCGGCTGGATGTACGGTATGGAGTGGGAAGGATGCTGCGCGAGCGGCAGAAGAGTGCGAGGGTGCTGGCGGGGCGGCACAGGACACCGGGGGGAGGAGTGCCGTGGGTGGAAAGGGCGGCTGGGATTGGGGATGTTGGTGGGGTATGAGGGAGGGTTCAGGGTCGGCGGCCGGATCCTGTTTTCTCCCAACCTCCGCGCTCTCCACCCACCAATGGCTACCTTCGTCTCCACAAAGGCCTTCCCTGCCCGGCCCCGCCATCGCCGCCCAGCACGCTGCTGCAGAACCCGCCGCCGCTGAACCGCCGCTCTTCGCAAACGCCCAGAACGGAGATCCTGGGCTCATCGAAACCCTCTTCGCCCCGGACCGCCTCCCTCGTCCTCGCCGCTTCCTTCATTCGCGCCGCCTCCCGCTCCCTCCGCGACGACATCTACGCCTGCGAAGGCTCTGCAAGGCCGTGCTCGCTCGCGATTCCTTTTCCCGCCGCCGCCTCCCGAGACCGGGGCCGCGCTCGCCCGCCGGTTTCGCGGATGCGTCCGTGGAAACGATAGCTTCCCTCTCCTCGAATCGGAACGTGAAGTAAGGCGTTTGAGGGGGGAGGCTCAACCAAAGGTTTTATATTTCCAGCTTTCAACTCTTTACATCTGGAGAAATTGACGTCTATCATCGTGTCTTAAAAGGATAAAGATAAAAATAAAATTTTAGGTCTCTGCTGTAGTATGTATATAAACCGGCCCTTGGGTTGAAAATTATTATCTCTTTTTCACTCAACAGACTTGTAGCCATTGTTGAGCTCTCCCCTGTGCTGCACCCCAAGACCTTGAGACACTCTTGGGTTTCGCAGGGTAAGTTTTGCAAGTACTGATACGACTTGGGGCGTGCCCAGCAAGTGTAATAAAACGCACTCAAAAAGAATAAAGAGGAGGATTTATACATCAAGTTTGTATCTAAGTACATAATTAGTTCATCTACCGCGGACTGGCATATTAGCGTGGAAAAGCGGACATACCTAGCTAAAGTTTCTCATAACTCAAAGCTCGGTATGTCCAAGAAGATTTCTCGTGACTCAAAGCTAGAAATATATCCTGGTCTTAATTGTAACTTAAGCCTCACATCATACATGTATGGTATCAGCACGCGACGTTAGGTTGAGCGCTGATGTGGACTTAGGTTGGATATGCTGCCGTAGATACTGCTAAAGAGAGTAACTACGTATATTGAATATCAGGTCAAAGCCCAGCCAGCTAATCTGGCTGGGCGCTACTTATGTACAGAGTCGCCACATGGGTTGCTGCCGTCCTCTGCCTGCCTGCCTGCCCTTCTGTCGATCTGCTGGGTGGCGATGCCGGTGACTGGCCCGCCTGGGGTGATCGGCGACCCTTGCTGCTGCTTGTGCCGGTTCCGATACTTTGGCGG
>LXFE01000558.1:0-16496 GCA_001929475.1 Neolecta irregularis DAH-3 | reverse complement strand
TCATTCTATGTTAGCAATTTTGGTTATTTAGTGAATATTGTATTGCACCTATCCTAATTGTCAAAAGAAATGGTTGACCTGCCCGCCCGCCTGCCGGAAACGTTTTGACCCGCCCGCCCGCCTGTCGGAGATTGATTGACCTGCCCGCCCGCTGGAGGGTCTCTGGCGGGGTCGGGCGGGCAGGTGGACACACTGTAAAAAAATTTATCTAGCAAGTCCAGACAAGTAAGTCCAGACTTGCAAGTAAAATAGCAAGTAAGTCCAAGTAAGTAAGTCCAAAGGCCTGAAATATAAAGTCCAGACTTGGACTTACTTACTTATTAGCAAGTCTGCCTACAAGCAAGTGCCTACAGGTCTACTTATAGGAATCAGAAACAGCCGTATCGGTTATAGAAACCTAGACACCGACCAAAGAAAAAACCAAACAAGAGACCCCTTTCAATATCTTCCAAAAGATTAAAATATCATTTTCGTACCACATACATTATATTCAATTCTCTATTTTCGGCCCTGTAAGATTTGGAGGTTTATAGTACTAGCCTAAGTGTTGTATCTCCTAGGGAAACATGCTATGCCTAAGTGCTGTATCTTAGGCTGGGTATTCTAATCACATCAAGTTTATATCCGGCCATTAAGACCGCAATATGATTCCGCGTCTCTTGCCGTATTGCAAGGTGTACTCAAATGGTACATTCTTACAGTCCCCCTATTTCCATGCCTATAAAATTAAACTATCAATGGATATTTGTTAGATGGGCCTCATTGTTAATGTATGATTAAAATATCCTCCAAATGATTACTATATCATGTTCGTACTGCACGCCTTATGACGAACTGAACACCCTGCCAAGCCACATTCATTATAACCAGGTTTAACTATAATAGCAGCACGAGACGAGAATGACTCTTGCCATCACCCCTCATATTCAATGCAAACAGGACTGTAGAGAGAACCTGCAGAGGCGAGACTGGCGAAATAAAAAGCTTTTCATTAAAATACACAATAAATCTCTGTTCCACTACATTCTCGTGGAATTCTCCAACAACACTGAAAAGCATACGAAAATAATGAAACTCAGCACCAAAGGAACATTTCATGAAGAAAATAGTTCTAAGCCGAAATTGGGTCTTCCATAGTCGCTGATAGGAGCAGCGAGTGCTAAATCATGAACTCCAATTAAAGCAAGGAAGTACTTGAGAGGATGGTCAAAGCCAGGATTGCGACAGACATAATTTGCATGGTGGATATTGCGTCAGAGTAGAGGAAGTAAACTGTGTCTAGGTGCGAGAAGTGAGAGACGAGAACGCAGCACCTTCTATAAGCGAAAAAACCGGGATTCTAATACTACGCCTCCCCCTTTTAAGCGGAAGGATTCCCCTTTCTTACATAATCATTACAGTATCTTTATCAGTGGTGGAAACAAACAATAATCTTACCGGCCTAGCTAGAGCTACAAAAAGGGGACGAGACAATTGGACATTTTGGCGAACAACTAGACTAAAGTTTGGCTCGTTATCTGACTACTGTTTAGAGGGAAGGACCTAGCTGGCCTTAACATCCATTTCACAAACATGCCGAGGGAAAGGTAAGCAAAAAGAAGGAAAGCAAGTAGGCATCAGTGGGCGGCTTAGATATCTGCCCAACAGCCCGCCCAACCGCTCGCTAGAGAGGCTCTGGCGGGCGGGCCGATTACTAAGCCGCCCACTCACAGAGATCTGCCCCATGTAATAATATTTGTTCACAGTAAAAAAAGCTACCATTGAAGATCTTTTAGCTGTTGCTATGAAAAGGTTACTATTTTAAGACAAATGAGTTATATCTATGTCAATAGGCCCTCATCTGTAATGAACTTTATTAACTCAGAGTGAAATTCTGTGTATGCAAGAGACAATGGCTTTCACTCGCGATTTAATTATTTTTTTGACACTGTAGATAGCCCACTACGTGTTCAAAGGCATACTCGGGCGAAACTAAGGCTCATAGAGAAGACCGCGTTCGTTTGACCAGACGAACATAACTTGACATGGCATAGCCTTAATGGAAGCTCTGTTGCTAACATATATTGTGGCAGTAGTCCAGTCCCTTGGATATCCACACTTGACAACTTGTTGTGCAAAGCTCTTGAAAGCAGCGCCCTTGAGCTTTGATGAATATCATGCATTCCAGATTATAGCGTCTAAGCTGGAAGGTGTATTTCACTCTGAGATCAATGGAAGACAGTATCAGGGTTGGCAGCAGTATAAAAAGCTTTGATGAAGCCTTCCTGGCCCGTGCTGAGATATGCTACTTCTCGAATATCGCTGTACAAAACGAAATCTGCAAAGGAAGAGCGGCTCGGATTCAAGTGGGCTCGCGCAAGGCAACCACCACTCTCGTCGCCGCTGTGGCATCATCGCTGTTCACCTTCAACCCCATTCTAGCACACTCGGTTCTTCTTTGGCAATGTCCACGGACGAAGACGAACCTTTCGACATCTTTTCCATGGTTGTAGACGTGCAGGAGAATCTCGCATCAAATATTTCCGGAACATCGAGTTCCACCTCGCAACCTGCTCGGAGACAAGATTCCGCTCTTGAAAGACTGTCTTCCATAGGTGATAATGCAGGGTTAGGTTGTGATCAGGTATGCTCGATGGAAACTAGACGTGCTTTGGAAGTGAAGGAGGATCCAATAGCTATACTACCGCATTCCAATAGATCTTCATGTTCCGTATCATAATCATTCCTTTCCACAAAATACTAATTTTCCAGAATCGCTCTATTGCCTCTAATTCCAGAAACGTGTTTATATCTCTCGGGGAAGTTTTTGGACTTTCACCAAGTTTTGGTCATGAAAACGGAAGAAATAACAATGTATCAAATACGAAAACTCATGAACTTTCCAGATACACGGTGCCAATTGTTGTTCCTCGAGAATCAATCACACAACAACATATATTTAGGTTTGCCCTGCGTTGAATTGTAGGTTTGACTAACTACGGAGAAATCCAAGTATGCCGGTCTCCCCTGATGTCAAGATGGAATGCCGAGTCACTTCCACAACAAAGCCCCCTATTCTTATTCAAGTGCCATTTACCAACGAAAATAGCGATTCAGAAACGTACAAGCTCTATTTGATCGTGATTAGTCGCTCATTAATTAGCGATGATACGGATTTTCCAAAAGTTACAACCTTTCATCCGCCACGTTATTTAAATCCATATATAGCCGACATTCATAGCCATCAAAGACACAACTCTGGGCGTGCCACAATGGATGAATTCCAACAATGTTTTCGAGAGTCAACATGCCTATCACCCAGACCTAATCAAAAATACGAGAAGTCTCCTATTCCATCGGCTTCCTCGCTAAGTCAGTTCGAAACACCAGAAATCAGAGTTATGGATGGCATAGATCCAAATACTCGAATAAGTCGAAGACGTGCCACAAACGCCATGGGATTAATGAAAATTGATGATGATGCCATAAGCGAAACTTCTTCTCAAGATAAGCGAAGGGCATCGCCACCACCAGTGATTGAAAGGAATTACAAACGGCGGAAAATTGACTCCAAATGGACTGTGGATACACTTCTTTCCAATCCGGAGAGTCCAGTTGCGACCGCCAAGCTGGACGTATGTCTCTCCTTGAAAAACCGATTCCTAATTCAGAGACTCTGATATCTCAGCAATGTTGGGATATGTTATCTCATTCTGAGAAGAGAGATTGCCTAGCGCTTCTTCCTTCCTTTGATAAGCGCGATTTCGGATATGATATAAAGCCAATGCTCTTCAACAATAAGGCCTTCCAAGAGCATTGCACTAATCTCCAGACTGATCTAAAAACTGGGAAAATGTCAACAGATTATGAGCAAAAGGCAAAAGAGGCAAAGAAATACCGGAAAACGATTGAGACAAATGATTCTAAAGTTCCTAACTCTACCATCATTTCGATTAAACAAAGTGCTGAAAAGCGCGTGAGACCACTAGCAATAATACCAAACGAAACTATTGCGATGCCTATAAAGCGAATCAAAGTTTTATATAATGGCAAACCGACGTCTAGGCAGATAAATCCTGTGAAGAAGAAGTCGGTGCCACCAAGCAGAGCACTAGCAGGCGAACAAGTCCAGATCCGGATGTCCCAAATGTTTGAACATGGATATCTCCAAATTGGTGATATCTGGACTTATAATCGCGGATTTGCCTCTGAAGCTGGAAAATTTCGATCCTCGTTTTCAGTGACTAAAAATGTTCGGTTAATCGCAGTAGATGACCGAGGCCTGCTGACATTCGAGTGCCCCACTGGACCCTCAAGTGAACTTACTCATGGAAATATCAAGACTCTGAAAGATGTACGGAGTCCAACTATGCTTGAAGGATTGATGCTCGAGGAAGATGGAAGAATAGGAAGGGAAGTTAGAACCAATGGAAATGCGTTTAAGCTTTTTCGGATCATGAGAGGCGGACGGGATATAGGCAGTTTATTTGATGTGAGAAAACGAGCCTGGGAATTTTTACAGAGGGAAAGCTAATTCTGAGTGGATGATGGATACTATTGCATTTACGGTTGGGATTTCTTTGGACGAATGGACATAGGATATCATTGTCATTTTTTCTTACTTTTGTCCTTAATGGAAATCTGGTATACGGTTCATGTATAACATTAAATCTGTGATGATTATATCACCAGAATATGGTAGGGCATGCTAAAGGTGATACATGTACTGAACACATACGCCCTTTGACGGGTTCTCGCCGGAGTAGAGATGACATCTCTCCTCTAGAACCAAATTATAAAACTGCATGGATAGAGCTTTTAACCGCTAAGAGTTCAGCAGCTAGACTATAGCAAATTGATTGCTCTTACAAGACAAATCTGAAATGAGCACACAGCTCAATAAAAACATGGCAAGCCTCAGATAAAGGGGTAAAATAAGACTTGTTTTCGTTCTCAAAAGTAACATTAAAGGCTATACTGCAGTGCCTATATGCTAGGCAATCCCGTGCCAGTAGGAAAGGGATAAGGGGATACTTTGACTGACAAACCGATTAATGTTTCAACAGCTTTCGTAGTATATATACTACTTCTATTTTTCAATCCAGTTCCAGCAGTATTTCTGCAATCCTATTTCTCGCCTGAATGTCTTGATAAGGGTGAATAAGTCGAAAAAGAAATTAATGTTAGCTAGATTTTAAGCCGTTAACGTAGGGTCGATATCTAGACTATACTATCGGCAATTCTCCAACCCGAATTTCCCGAGAGCTACACTGTAGACTTTTTTTGACAAACAGCTATGGGAGCTAGATCTTCTAGAGTTCAGCGCATTCAGGGTTACGAACTCTTCGTTCGGCATTATATAAATATCGATCATTGTCTTCCAGTTTTGTCGACAAAATCGAATGCCTGCAAAAATAATTTCTTCACCTACCAGAAAAGAACACATTAAGACTCTAAAACGCCTATATCTTCGGCATCGTAAACTCCTAGCACATCTATCTAAACTCGAACACCAAAGTAATGCTGCAAAGGACGAAATCGAGAAACGGACGAGAGTGATGAAGGACTGCACTGGATATCTGTCTGCGATATCTGACAAACAATGGAAATCTGATGAAGAAGGAAGAAGGTCGTGTATAGAAGAGAAAATTAGGGATGCTAGCGCATCTATTGAACGACTGGAGATTATTGTGAAGGGTATATAAAGTATAGACAATAGAGTTTGATGCGGTACACGGATGTTTCATTACAGATTTTGACCGACAGTAAACTTAAATGTGAATAAATTCAGTTTGCTGTTGTCAATTCATGCCTCTTTTGTAAACGAGAGATTGCTTCAATGAACAAGAAGAGCCTAATCGGACACCTCGTCATGAATTTATCAACAGCTCCAGTTTCCTGGGTTTCGTGACGATTCTGACAGTAAGAACAGCAAGCAGCATTGAAGTCTTCTTGCCAATCTTTTAAAGCATTGATTTAGTACTGAAAACTGTCATCGTATAGATGACTTCCACTCTACCTCAGCAACGCGCTAAGAACCTCACAACCACTATATCGATAAGTCTCATCATGGATCGAATCGAGCGAATGAAAATTCGTCAAATGACTTAAAAATGTAATGTCCGTGATAATGAAGTTCATGCTAAATGATATTCAAAATAAAAGGCACAGTCGAGTGTTTGAATCGTGAGCAGCCCTATTTTGACTCATTTGAGGCAATCCGTACCGAGGATAATCCAATAATCTTCCCATATCGTCCAATAATACTGTTGAGCCATCCCCATTTGTCGTGTATCCGCATCCACCTTAATAATATACAGTTGCTCGATGTATCTGGTCATGAGAGTAGCGTTCGGCAATTTTACTGAAAATCTGGAGAAATTTGTTAAATCTGTTCTGAATTTAGTAATAAAAGATGTTTACTCCTTGTCAATGTTGGCAGTGTCGTCTGATGAGTGGAGTGCTACAACTTTGTATTGTGCGAGATAAACAATAACAACGCACAAATACAAAAGAATGATCCATCCAAGTGGGCAGAATGTCAATTCAATAAGCATGCGTTGTGAAACTTTGGGATTGTTAAAAAATGAAAAGCTTTGAAAGTTCGAGTAGTCTACTCGATATAATCTTTTTGTAAGAATTTGAGGAGGATGTTGGGGGTTTGACGCCACATAGTTCCCCGCTCTAAATTACCCTTACAGGTTTTAACGTACATACACCCAGCCTACCATGCCATTATATTTGATCGATTGTCTCGTAATACATTCTGCCTGAATGGAGGAAGCGATTATGGTAAGTATTAGATTGAATGGGAATGAAAATAGAATGCATTTAGAATACTCTTTCCAATAAATTCGTCGTCTCGAGCTATGTAATCTGAAGTTGTTCGAACTTTCTTCGGCACAACATACCAGGAAGACATTTTCTACACCTTCTGAACCTGCTGTGGGAATGAATGAAGCGGCACTTGGTCATCATGACAGAAGCCTGGCTGTTTAGTGCCTGATGCAGGCATCTACACCCACGATTGAACCCCCAAAAACACGAACTCGTCTACCTTATCATTGACAGTCTCTCCTCTTTTAAGCACAAAAGCATCAAGGAAGACGAGCTCCAAAACAGCATCCCCAATGTTCCATTTATAAGGACTAGGTAGCAAACACGCAAGAGAGGTTATTGAAATGTCGATAAGATGATACCTTATATACAGGAATACAAATATGCAGCGTAAAATATGGACTTGTGAATAGAGATACATGAAAAACTAAACGTCAGCCGTAGCAACGCATCGACATACATTGCAAAGGACCGAAGGAGGTCAGCATCTGTTCAAATCAATATAACCATCTATATCTCCGATTTGAAGTGTCCTGATATTCATATTCCGTAAACTCTTGAAGTCTCGACCGAACTCAAGCGAAAGTTAGCTGAGGCTGGACCTTGCAAGGAGACTTGCTGTATGTTAGCCTAGTAGGAGATAAGAAGCAAACGTATAGCTTCGCTTTTGTTAGACATTGAACTTTCTTGATGGCATCTTTGGCAAGGTGCTGGGACAAGGGTTGCACCGACCTCTTTTGGTTCATGACAATGTGCTCCAGTAAAACATGAATAGCGAGAGATATCTGTGGTATGGCCACAGGAATAGAAGTACTGGGCGAAACTGCACATTCGAATCGAGACAGTAGCCGGGAGGCTGCAATAGATTTAAACCCGGCCCAGGAAATGTCAAGTAACAAGATAAAAGCTTGTGTTTTCATTCGGCCGTGTTCGAAGACAGAAATTCGATTTTCATTCCGGATGACTTGTAATGCAGGAATGGTAGCTCAAAGAGATAGCTCTATACCTGGAAGCGGTATCACATTCTTCTCGAACTATTCGAATAATGCCTTCACACGTTTCCGACTTCAAAGAAGAAAAGGACTAGAGCTTCTACACTCGAAAGCATCAGCCAGTCTAGAAAGTATCTACAAGCGTGGAGCCGATCAATTCTACTTGCTGAATTTTGAAGATCGTTTACAAAGAAAGTAGCTGAATACAACATTCAAATCGACGATTGTAACCAGTAAATATCGTACATGTTTGTAATATTCCAGTTAACTGGCGATCTGAGATACTGAATGGTGTCCAGTTTCCCTAACGCCAAAACGGTGGGAACGTTGAAAACTAAGAGCGCATCAGCAAGCAGAACCTTCTATTTTGATTTACAGGATATAGCGAGTTACCTACCTATGATGGGTCAAAAATATGCTAATTTTCATTGTAGTTGGCTCGCCCAATTAAGGCCTCCCGGTTTGATTTCTTAAGTCTGTCGAACGCCTTACCAAAATTCTTCAGTTTGGTGGACGGCAGGTAATAGGCATCTTTTGAACGTCTGCTGAATCATGCAAATATACTATTAATGTATGTTACATTGGCTTTATTATTATTAATATTACAATCTTTTCTTCACTGGATGCATGACTAGCTGGAACAAAAACATTATATGTCTTCCGGCTCCTTATAAGTTATAGCAGAATTTGTTTCTTCAAGAATCTTGTCTAAGACCAGCATGAGTACGGCTTAGGTGTTTTTTGTTTATAATTTTCCAACAGAATCGCAAATAGAGTTTGTAGCCAAGACAGACAGAATTACATAAGTCTACGTGTACCGAAAGATACATATGAGAAGATTGCTCATTTAACTGATAGTAGTGAATACTTGAAGTCTATCATATATAATATAGGAGCGAAAACCTTGTTCGACCCAGCTCTGAAAATATTAAATAAATACCAATGACACGAAACATAGGGTTCTCCGCCCCTCATGGTAGTGAATAAAGAAACAGGACTGAGGACCAAGGCATAGAAACCTGTTTGAAAGAGGCCTTGAATTGAAGCAAAACTCACGCTTCGTCGATAAAACACAAATTTGAAGATGCCATGCAAATATCGAGCAGAAGTGAACTTGTAAACTATGCGCTTAGAAATACGATAAGACAAAGTGTTATAACTAGCCTAAGCATTCGTACTTCATACAAAGAGACATAGCTAGCCTAAGTATTCGTACTTGGCTAGGAATGTCTAACTTCTGCATTTATATACTTCCCGTCAAGCCACCTTGCCGTATTTGTAAGATTTACCCAAAGGGTATATCCTTACAGTACTAATATGTTCTCTGCCACCTGTGAAATCTACAACCTGGCCACCAATCCTCAACTTTTGATATTAAGTACCCATTTATAATGACCCGTCTGTGGAATCGTCCAACCTCGCCATCAAATATGTGACTGTCCTCCTGTGGGGACTTAATCAATCCCCACGATCAGACGGCATGGGCACCCCCAATCGCAAGCAACCATAACTCCCCCAACGGTTCAAGATTTACTGACGTTAATACTGACCAAAGCAGCCGACTGTGGCAAGCAGTACCACTGAGCCAAGTCAGGATAACCCAAGAGGCATGCAGGGAGGCAAACCGAGATAAGAAAGTGCATTTGCCAGTTCTTCTATAAGTAGGGCCTGGTTTGAAAAACCCGAATAATAATATACATAATTGCCTTTATTTCCAGAATCGTGATCGTATATTTCCAGTAAAGCCTGCCGAGCGGTAAGTTCAGATACTTAACGCTCACTGCTACCTGCTGAATCCACCAACATCACCCTTTGATATTAAGTACCCATTGATAATGACCCTGTCCAGCCTCACCACTAAACTTAATATCAAAGGGTGACGTTGGTGGATTCTGCAGGTAGGACGGTCACAGATTTGGTGGGGACGATCCCACAGGTGGGACAAAACAAATATCATTGACACTAGCGAAAACTCTTCCTTAAGCCAAGACTGATAGCGCTACCAGAGTCCCAGAACTTCAAATTAATTACCCGCTTAACCGATTCACTGTGTTTTTCGTTCTGGTCAATTGGTGAATCATCAGAAGCTGAAGTTGGTTTTAGTAATTTCTGGATCCAATCATGGTATATTTATTGTACCAGCAGTCAAAGAGCTTGATTATTTAGCTATCATAATCATCGAGATCGGGTCCAAGATCCTTCTATCTGATACATCTACCTATGTGTAAAGTGGCTCTAATCCATAGGCAAAGAATGAAATTGAATCATCCAAACGCGCGAGCTTCCCTATTCAATGCCACAAAAGTCAATAGGAAGTTGCATTGATCGTAGCTGTAGTTTGTGTAAGAATTGGCGAAGATCTTTAACCCAGAGCATAAGGGGGTGGTCAATCATAGGATGATGCAACACTATATTAGCTGAAGATTCCGTTCTAGTCAAATGTATTTTCCCCAGTTGGTGCTGATAGAGATGAATGAATAAAGCAAAAGGCCAGACCCATCTTAAAATGCAGGAAGTCCAGATTATGATACCAGAGTTGATTCATTGGAAAGGACACTATCATCATCTATCGGGATTGTCAAAAGAACAATAACATGATCTGCAGAAGCTCTTGAAAATGCTTAGACCAGTCTTTTTAGTTGAATCAAAAACTAGATACCACCCAAGAATGAAACTAGAACACGAGTCACGATTCTCAAAATATTTCCTGTGGTTACTATTCTGTCTTCCTCTCGGGGTGAATCCTTCCTTATTGTTGCCACTTCTCCAGGGAAGATCTTTTCTTCTTTCCTCTCTCTGTGAAGCCTTTTTCTTTTGCCCCTTCTGTAGGAAAGACTATTTCTTTTGTTCAGTATGCTCTGCAGTTCTCGAACTTCTCACAAACCTGCTCCATTAGATGATCCTTCGCACTCACTGTTGATATGTGTCGGCGTGTAGTTGTTTGCTTTCAAATAACCTGCCATATTCGGATTGGCTATCACTATGGATGGTATGCTTGATACTTTAACAAATTAATCAGTTTTAACTTGCAGGTGTGCCACTTTCCTGTTAGTTTTTCACATTCGGTTGACATTTGTTACTGTTTTTGGACATTTGAAACAATATACCATGCTAGGCACTTTATCCCTCTGTTCCTTGTATGCAACCCACCCAACAGCTCAACAGCTGCTAGAGCACACTCCAGGCGGGCGGTTAATATCTCCTCGGCGGGTGTGTCGCTTAGTAATCTGTCCGACGGCGGGCGATCCGCCGCCGAACAACTTTCTGACGGTCGAAGCCGTCGGACGGGTGGTTGGACACACTGTGGGTGGGTGGATTAGTAACCAACCCGGTGGCCCACCGGGTGCCACCCGTCGGGTGGTTGGCCACACTGAGTATGTTGAGCTTGCAACCATACCCAAACAGTTGACGTAAACATCCAAGAAACAAGAATAGCAGGTATATGTGTACAAAACACTCAACAACTATATGCTTGAGCTGTTTTGGTACGCAGCAATGGGTGACAAGTAGAGACTTGTGTCCTCTATTATAACATATTTCGTAGCCCTATCATTCATAAATCTTTTTCTTTTGAAGGTGGTGGCCCGATAGGCATGAGCATTTTCTACATTTAGCATTGTACCCGTCATTTGAAAGATACTTCTGTCATTCTTAACTTCGTTCTCTGCATACATTCCCCCTCAGCCAGCGCAAGGAGTTCCAATGACGAGGGATGCCCAATAATACTGCTTAGAGTATCGCGATGTATATTCGCCTGCCATTCGCTAGTCATAAGAGGAGATTCGAGAATATAAAATGGTACTAGCGAGAAATATCAGCATCTCCGATGCCGACATGGCGAGATTTTAACTGCTCTAGCTGGGACTGTTGATGCAGTTTATCTGCCTTTTCGAAGGATCAGATATGTAACCAGAGGAATATGGATATACCATATTCGAAGATCGGCTGCTGGGAGGCGAAGTTGAGGACGACCTCTGGTGGAGGTTCAGACTTAAACTGCAATTCGAAACACATTGTCCTTCGCGATCTTCGATGTCGAGATACAATGCAAAATATGCCAAAAAAGGATATAAAATTACATCATTAAGCAGAAATTAAATGTTAGACCCTCAAAATAATAATCTCGTCAACATTTTGCTCCCGAGAAAGATATATCTTGATTATGAACACCCAAAGATGATAAAAACAATAATCAATACCAAGGAATATCTTAAAAGATAGAGTGAGTAAACGAATCATTCGGATCATTTGGTGCAGAATTCTATCCTGTTTTTCTCGCAAGGATTGGCATATCGTCTTTAATAAGCATTTGGAACACCCATACTGGGAATATTTTTTATCGCTTCTAGTCTGAAGGTCACAATGTAGGGTTCTCATTATAAATTTGTTGATCATCATTAATGAATTGTTGATTTTCAAAATCGGCAGTTTCCCCTCCATCTAGGAAAACTAATAACATCTCGAACATTTTCTTGAGCCACGAGAAACATCAGCAAACGTTCGAAACCAACTCCAAACCCCCCACGGGGTACAGTGCCCCATTTTCGAAGTTCAAGATACCACGGAATATCTATTCCGTCTTCTTTCATCCTTTGTTCTAGACGTTCGTATGAATGTTCACGAAGTGATCCTCCGGCTAGCTCCCCTATTGTAGGAAAGAGGAGATCAAAACCCGCAACTGTTGTAGATGATGAAGCTAGCATGTAAAATGGTTTTAAGCTTCGAGGATAGTCAGTGATAAATATTGGACCGTTCGTTGCTAAATATTTTTCATGTTCTGAGTGAAGTGATAATCCCCAAGCTGGCTCAAATTGGAATGATTCACTTGAAGAACGCAGGATTTCGATGGCATCAGCATACGATATTCGCTTCCATTCACCCATTAGTCTCATCCAATGATCGCGGGTATCAACAATAGTTCCATTCTCTCTTCCTTTAACACTTTCAAATTCTTTCCAAGCTTCATCTTCAATCAACTTCCCTGTAACATTTTTGATTAAGCCTTCAACTAAACTCATGACTGTCTCTAAATTTTCAATAAAAGACATTTCTGCCTCTAACATCCAAAATTCAGCCAAGTGTCGGGAGGTAACACTCCCTTCGGCTCGAAATGTCGGGTTTAGACTCCATACTCTATTGACTCCCATTGAAAGTGCTTCGAGATGTAGCTGACACGATACCGAGAGATTCGCCGATGTGCTGAAAAAGTTTTCTGGCCTTATACCGAATGTTTCGCCTGCACCTTCACAGTCTGATGACGTGATCACAGGGGGGTGAGTATGGATGAAATTATTTGACGAGAAGAAAGAATGCAGCTGAGTGGTTATCTTTGATCGTAATCGAAGGATGATGGAAAATAAGGAAGTTCGAGAGCGTAAATGAGCTTGCTGGCGTAAATAACCAGCCGTATGGTACTTCTTTTGCATTGGATATGTCTTTTAATTAGAAAGGCAGGGGAAAGAAAATATCACTTCAGCGTTGGAGGAACCTAGTATCTTTAGATTTATAGGATGAAATTCAAGTCTTGAGAGTTTTCCTTCGGATTTCTTCAGTTCTCCTGTAAGTTCCACACTGCATCCATTCGATAATCTATTTGTCGATTAATCCTGACAGCATTATGCTAATATAATAATACTGGTTTGCTTCATTTTGAGATAAGAGTATCTGAAGGGGTTCTGACGTAGTGCCGTCAACCAAATCCGCAAAGGCAACGGTCTTTTTCCGGCGAATAGAGCGGATCCAGCCATTTGTTTTTACAACTGACGAACCCGACGAGGAAATCACTTGAGATATAGTTTTTGGAAGTGTACTAAAGGTACATCGGGTTTGCATTGAAAAGGGATTTCGAAGGCGAGACAAGATTCCCGTGATGACGAATTTCCTCAAGTAGTCTTCGGAAAGATCGCGTCGTATAATTGAAAACACCAGTTGGTTGACCCTGTTCGTGTTGGAAAATTGAAGGAAAGCACTCTCTTTATGAAAAACTTCCGTTTATGAAATAACGTATGCAAGAAAACAACCATGTATTTTTGGAGAGAACATACTCTGCTACCCAGACAAAAGTCAAAACAATTCTCAGCATTAATTCTGAAAGAATCATGTGCCCGATGTAGATGTAGCAAAAAATTATCGTCCAAAATTAGCAGGACTGTTGGTCTTTTGTCAAGTGTTCGATGATAACCCTCAATAATACCATAGTAAAGTTGCAGGATGAGTTTCAGGATTACGGTTGTCGTAGTTTATTCGCATGAATCAGACTCAAGCAAAAGTAGCTGTGCGAAAAACACAGATAGAACAGACTGAAGAATAGTAATTCGCAATGGTCCAAGAACTTGTTTCTTAGGCGTCCCAAGAGACATTGGAATGATATCATTTGTCTATAATTTGCAGGTATGTATTGTACTCTGTAATGCATAGTACAGATGATTAGTTGTTCAGGTCATTTATAACCACAATTTGTATTCAACGTCAATCCATCTTGGAATGGCAGTACATTTTCCATGACCACAAAGTTCTGACCATTACAGATCCAGTATATTCTGCTAGTGTCGCGGCAAGGGAAGGTATACATTTGGCTCATCTTCGCTAACTGGAGGTTCGTTTAGCGAAATGGTTCACCACACTCTCTCCCAAGGAACGCTCGAAAATTGTGAAGGACGTAACCCAACTCATCCTTGCGCGAAGAACCAAAATGTGCAATTTCTTGGAGTATAAGGGTGTGTCCTTCAATCGCCATCTGCTTGTTACTTATCGATGGTAGATTCTAAGGTTGTTTATAGGAGGTTTCAAAGAACATGTCCCTGTCGCTGACCTCTACAGATATGCGAGCCTCTTCTTCATTACTGGAATTGAAAATAATGATAATGAATTGATTACTCTTGAGATAGTCCATCGGTATGTTGAAATACTGGATCGGTATTTCGGAAATGTAAACACCCTTCCTTTCCCGTCTAGCTGTTGATATTAAAGGTCTGCGAATTAGATCTGATCTTCAATTTTCAAAAGGCTTACTTTTTGCTGGACGAGTTGTTAATGGCTGGTGAAATCCAGGAGACCAGTAAGAAATCAATTCTTCGCCATATTTCGAAACAAGATGAGACGGAAGATATGGAGACGGACGAGGAAGGACTAAAAAGATTGATCGGTTGAGGATATTTTTTCTAGATGTGTTCCTTTATTCATTGAATCATCGAGATTGAAAAGCCTATTGACGAATATGACTTTAAAGCCTACAAAGTTACAAGTTTAGGTGTTAGTTTGGCTCTATATATCTCCGAATTACACGTATTTGCGACTCACTGGCATGAAGGGGTTTCTGTTGACCCCCTTTTACTTTAACCTGATTTTCTTGTCTCTTACGTCAGACCTGAATTTTATTTCGCACGACCTCACGAATTCGAAACAGATACCGAAGTGTATACAGATAAGTTTACACATGAGGCCCGCGTTATTGCGGGGCATCCTAGTAACAGTTAGCGAGAACAAAATACGTGTGCAGAATTATATTTAGAAAGAACCAATGGGAGCGGCATGTATATCACTACTATAATCCTTTATATCAGTGAGTACTCTAGTTGATAGCATATCCAATCTCGAAATTGTCAGGATCCTAGTCATGCAATAATTGATTAATGCTAGCTGCTGCCTTTCCACAGTTCAACTGAACTGTTGCAACTGTTTGACGTTTAGTTCTAAGGATATAGCAAGTGATTCATGTTATCCCAAACTCAACAAAAATCGTTCCATATATCGCACCCAGTCAATAGTTTAAGGTTCAGAACAGTATTTCTCGCTATTGAGCAATATACAAGTTTGTCACGAAGATGAAAGAAAACAGAAGAAACTGCTCTAGAACGATATGATTTCAAACTTTGAATGAGTTTGTGGAGTTGAGCCGTTGC
Source organism: Neolecta irregularis DAH-3 (assembly GCA_001929475.1). NCBI lineage: Eukaryota > Fungi > Ascomycota > Neolectomycetes > Neolectales > Neolectaceae > Neolecta > Neolecta irregularis. Next base: position 787 of record LXFE01000558.1, on the reverse strand, counting down.
CATAATCTGTATATCTCGATGTTTATGTTTGATAAACATAAACATCGAGATATTGTATTTGATCACTTGCACATCGGTCGACACCAAGATCGCAAGGATTGTCTTATTTCCTATCTGGAAGATCTTACACACAATCTCCCTTATTCAAATACAACTAACCCTCCCCCAAATATTTCCGAGTCATCTTATAGAATTTCGCTCAATGGTCATTGGTGAATTGCACCCTTGGCAGCATTCTAAGAAATAAACTCCTGCGAAGATGCCTACTGGCAAGTTTAGAGGTGCTTGGATAAATTCGGTCTGCCCATCTTCTCTTGGCAATTTAACACAGAGTTGCTAATTGTTGGTGCAAGAATACGAGGTAATATTCTTACCATTACGGCAAGTGGCTTGAAGAAATATTTACGACATTAAAGTTATAGTATATTAAGAAGGGAATATCATCATTACCCAACCTAACTTACATAGGTTTGAACAATTAAATCCTAGTCTTATTTGTACCTCAAGCGTACAATTTACAGTTGGCCCATTCAAGTTTTACAATGGGTACAAAGCACTCTCGACAAGTCGGCGTCTCTTTTACACTTTGAAGGCTAAATCTAAATACAAACATTGCATCAACGTGGTGTTTTGTAAGAACATAGGTTCTTACATATGACGTGGATATGTTATTAGTTTAACGGACATTTAAGAAACTATATAATAGAGGGGGATTACGGCGACCTAACCAAGTTCACTTACCTTGGTTAGGTATACTCATGTATATAGAAGTTCACTTACCTTGGTT
>LXFE01004103.1:0-30911 GCA_001929475.1 Neolecta irregularis DAH-3 | reverse complement strand
AACCATTCCCCATTCTACGACCTTAAGACTCAGCGGAGTGTAGACCAAACCGGTCAAGTACTCACATAAGTAGATGACCGTGAGCGCCTTGAATCTCAATGCAATTAACATCTTGAAGGTCAACATTCACAAGTGAGTGGTCGAATTACATACTTGCTTGGATAGCTCTCTTAGCGGCTCTTGCAAATGCTTCAGTTGTTTCCTGGATGTCTTGAATCGTCATTTCACGCGGAACGGCCATATCTTCGTTCCATGGCTCGTTCGAAGGTCCAATGACCTGATCAGGCCAGCCACCAGCCTCAACAGGAGCGCTAGTAAGCAGTTTCATCCAAGGAGCTCGTGATATAAGCTCAAAGGCGAACGGTCGAAGTACCCAGACAGGAAGATTTCCTTCCGGCATGAGACAACTGTATTCCAAGTTTCTGGTTCTGACTGTGAAAGAAATCTGCAATGCGCTTCAATGGCGCAATTTGACTGTCTACCCAAAGACCAGAATCTCCAACATTTGTTCTTCCTGCGGCAGTGACACTGGTACATTCGAGCATTGTGAGACCTGGTCCTTGGATTGCAAAGGACCCATAACTATTCTCATCAGACCAAGTGCACAATCGCGTAAATTCACTGGACAAGATGCCAATCTGTCATATGGCCATTTTCGGCTGAGTATTGACACATTGGACTAACTAAGATTCGATTATGAATGTTAAGAGATCTGATTTTTATGGGATGAAAGAGAATTGGTGACTCCTCTTGAGAGAGCAGCGTGCCGGCTGGAGGCTCTTGACTTCACATCTCAATTATGATGCAAAGTGAGAGAGAATACCGCGGAGCGTAGAGAGAATAATCTGGAGAACGAATATTCTCAAGACAATCGCAAATCATGGTACTTGAACAATAACGTCAAAGATCAAAATGTTGCATTTATAATGTTTGATCTCGATATTTATATCTGTTTCTTGACGTGGCTTTTGGCAGTGGCCAGGGATGCGATATTCATGCGCTTGCGGGAGTTGCCGTTAATTTGTATAACCGAGATGTAGATGATACTATTGCACTCGAAATATTAATAATCAGAAGAAAAATTTGGAGATGAGAAAAACGCGGGAAGATTGGCCGAAAAAAGTGCCAATCATTGGTAATGGTTTGCAGGCAAATCAGGATCCTTTAAACAACGTCAATGAAAAAGACAGCCCGTGATTTATCATGACAGTCTCGATAACATTATCAAAATTTCGGCCCTGGAACAACTTCCAGTTTTTGTGAATTCATCAGAACTCGATGATAATATGTTGATATTTTGATAGGAGATACAATGTCCAGAAAAGAACTTCATCTTGATAAATAATGGGAACCTGCTTCACCTTTGAAATATCTCTAAGATAGGCAACATCGCCGGAATGATGAAGGCATTGTGTTAATATAGTGCCATGACAAGATATCCTTGTGCATTTTCCGAAAGCTTGCCTTGGCAAAGCCAAGGGAGTCAGGTTGATATTTTATACTACCTTCAACCGAAAACAGTTAAGACCATTGAGGGAATATAAGGGTGTAAAATTTTAAGAAACCCTGGAAATTAGAATCATAACAGAGGACCCTAGAAAAGAATGTGTGGTTTTTGGATGTGCATACCTTGCCCATGCCACGCAAGCCAACGTGACCTTAAATTTACTGCAGGCATAGCTAAGCGGAAAGCAGACAGATTCATTTTGTATCCATTTGTTGAAAGGGTGCAGTTGATCATGACATGGAAATTCTCTAGGTCGTCTGAAACTAGGACACATTATACAAAGATATTCCATTTGAACATATTTCTACAAACGGAACCAAAAAGAACCAGGATCATGTATAAGAAGCACTATGGTGGTGTTTTACGATCAGCCTGGAATACTTCTAGAGGGTCAGCTAATTTCTTTCCTACACAAAAATAGTAGCATGCTCGCATTTCAAACATCCGCTTTTCTACAACTATCACTGCTCATCCCACATTTAAGGATTACATTTCCATCATCGATACCTCTTCTTGATTACATTCTGAGAGCGGTACCGAAAAAACGGACATCGCACTCCAAGAAACGAATGCGGCAAGCTACAAAGGGTTTGACGGACAACTTAGCTTTGAATAAATGCCCTGTTTGCGGAAGGTTGAAGATGGCAAATCATTTGTGCATGAGTTGTGTTAAAGGAATACGGGAGATGTGGAATATGGGGACCCCATCGTCGGAAAATGCTTCGTAGTAGAGAACTTCATCACAGAAATCGGATCACGCAGAACCTTCCAGTATCTGAAGATATGGCAGACCCCATAAAACATGGAATGCCTGTAGAAAAAGCAGTTTACAAGAAATACCGGAATCTCTAACCTACTTTGAAATAAAAACGTTCCGCCAAAGCAACTTTTAGACATTATACTTCGCGATGTATTCCTGCAACTTTCCGGACGCAGCACTTGCCAAATCCTTCAATTGGCTTAAATCCTCAACACTGGTACCGATGATGCGTCTAGCCAATTCCCGCGCAGTGCCTTCCAAGTCATCGCCATGCTCAGCTTCCGGTTCTTCGTGACCAAAGTAGGAGGCGGAGCTGATAGCAGTTGCTCCCCCAAATTCTTGAAGACGGGTTTTGGCTTCTTTAGCGGCATCTTCATCGTAAGTTCCGCGCCCAAAATATTGATCAGAGGAGATGCCCCTCTGATTCCCAAATTTTTCTCGGGCATATGCGTCATCTGTAATAATATCAGCTATCATTTTTTGGGACTGAATACCTGCACTGGTAGGGGTTGAAGAAACTCCTATCGAAGCAAATCCCATCTTTCTCGGCACAGTTGAGGCTGGCTTTTGAGCAGGAGTTGGACCAGCGACTTGACCAAACCCGAGCTTGGCTAAACTTTGAGTGGTTTCTTTGACAGATGCGGAGGGTTTTGGTTTCATAGTGGAAGAAGAAGTGCTATGATTAATTTCTCCAGCAGCTTTAGCTTCCTCAGCTTCGTCATAGCCCAGCTTCGCAACTCGTTCCGCTTCTTCTCGAGCACTCCTTTCGGCAGCCTCAAAGTCGATGCCTTCATTGATCCTCTTAACTTGAATTTTTGGCTTCTTCGTTGTTGCAGTTTTTTTTGGGTGAGATTTTGTCGATCGAATAGCAGAAGAAGTGGTGGTGCGAGGTGCAGTACTTACATCCGCGGGGCTCTGGATTGTGCCGATAACAGGGGGTGTTGCAGTCCGAGATGGTGGAGGGGTGGATTTCGTGATCATTGGTTTATCCCAACTTGAGAAGAAATCATCTTCGCCTTTGGCTTGGGTCTCTGGTTCCTTTCCGATCTCTACGGTCAGGTTTCTGAAAGTGTCAGGTCATATGGCGATTTGCGATACCATACAGCCTCGCATCTTCGGCAGCTCTTCTTTTCAATTCATCTTTGTAAAGGAGAGCTGCTCGGCCCGTATATTTATTATTCGCATCTGCACGTAAGGCGGAGCCACCCCCATGTTTTGTGTAAAATTCCTGGGCGGACTTATTCCCTCCAACCTTCATTAAACGCAATTGTTCCCAAGTCCATGTATCCAGAACCGTAGATCTTTGTGGTCAGAGAGAAGGTCGCAAGTATCCTTACCGAACGAAAGACACATGGACACCAAGATTCCGATGAACCGATGAACAGTCGAGACATAGGTACACGCCAAACGGAACGCTGCTCCAAGTCGGAGAGCGAGCATTACAGTCGAAGCAATGACTATCGCGGAGTTTATCGAAAAGAAGATGAGCGTATTCTTTTGTAGGTTGTTCGGATGCCATTTTGGGATGTTGGGGTTGGTGGAGGAAAGTTAGACGGAGACCGGCCTCCATAATGAAGCCCATAGTATCTTATATCGTTTAAACACCAGCTGAGAAGTCACTTGGCTTAGGATGATGCCTAATTTTTGATGGATGTATGACAGTTACATCAAGATCGAAGCAGAGGAATAGGGTATCGGGCACCCTAAAAATCTCGCGTAGGATGATCAAAAGTTCCATTCCAGATTGCCTTCAGGAAGATCTGAGAGGAGTTTCCAAGTGTAGGATGCATACAAGAAAGCCAATAAGTGTGTCTGTACTCATTATTGCTCCCGAGTGAGAAAATGGCATCTTCGCAAATATGTAATGCTACACAAGTGACAAATCTTGCACTATATTTCAGCCCTCCCCAAGATATTTTCTTAGAATGAATATGATATCTGCTATATCTGAATATGAAGCACAATGAACCAAATGGGCGGAGCAAAAAGCACAACGTCCTGTCTCCGCCATGACTTTGCGACCGAACAGTAGCGAGATAGCTAAATCGCTATGTAAAATATGTGCTAGTACGACAAAAGTAAGCCCGAAAAGATTACACACATCTACAGATAGGCCAACCATTGGCTCCATAAAAACACATGCGCCTACGTCTAATATTGACCCGGCTTATCAGAAATGGGATAATCTCACGACTAAACAGAAAGCTATTCGCACCGGAAGTTATGGAAGCAATGCTGCTGTCATTATGCTTGGTCTTGGTGTGTTTGTGAGTCTTCTACCAACACAAAATGTCCTAATGTTAATTTTTCAAGGGGGTTGTTGCATATGCATTCACTACCTATGTGCTGTTGCCATCTAGTGAAACGCGCCTTTATAACAAGTCCTTTGATCTTATTAGGAAGCATCCCGAGGTATCAAGGAACTGTTGATATTAGCGCTGATTTATAGGTGCTTATTCTACTTGGATCAGATCTGTCTGCGCACGGGGAAGCAACCCGCTCACGTTGGCAGAAGAATCGACCACTCGCGTATTATATATCAGGATCTTATATGAAACTTATGTATAGAACTCAGAAGACCTTAGACAAGGCCAACCGCGAACATCTTCTCATGAGATACCACGTTGAAGGAGAACTAACTTCTGGAATTGCCAATCTTGATATGGTTCAAGTAGCTCTTCACAGACTGAAGGACTTTATAACTAACAGTCAAGGATTCTGAAGGCAACCTCCAATATCAATATCTCTTCGTCGACGTGCCAGGTATTTCTTGCCGCTGGTGGATGAGAACTGACTTGATATCAGAGCTGAAAAGGCGTATATATATCATAGATAATCGACCTCAGCAAAAGCCCAACTCTGGAGGTATATTCGGCATATTCCGACCTGGCAGGAAGTAATGGTGTCTGCCGGTTTTCTTGCCTCGTGCGACCATGTTAAAGTTATCGTTAGTGTAAACTGACTTTGGTGTCCATATTGACCTATCGATATTATTCACTTCCATGTCTTTCCGATTAAATCTAATATCTTCTCCTAAACCAAATGCAATTGGACGATGATTAGACTAAGCACCGACAAACAATCAGACCTGAGTCTTACGAACCCATTTGATATTCGGCGCAAACAGCCGCAAACCCAACCTCCAAACTCCATTATTCGTCCTGCCTTGTCTTTCATTCTTCGTCATTCATTTCCAATGGGTGCTGTAATATCGCAAATCTTCAATCGCAGGCCGTCTCTAAGGCCCGGTGCCGAGAGTTTTGCGGTTCATCTGGAAAGTTACGATGTTCGAAGTGCGCTCTCGACACCCCCTGGACGTATAGCTTCTGACGTATAAATAGACGAGCATAATTTGTTCACAACGCCCAAAGAGTTTCAAACCATCCGGAACTGGTCCCCTGAAATTCTCTCGTCGCTGGAAAGTTATACAGGGTGCGCTGAGCTTATCCGACAAGCTATTTCGAACGAAAGTGATCAGACTTTCAAAGCGGCGTGGGAAAACGTGGAGCCTTGCGTCCAGAAATTGAAGGAATATTATAACTTTAGTCAGCAAATGAGCATGCATGGATCACTAATGCAAAAACTAATTGACAAGACGACGCTGCTCGAGATGCCCTTTTGAAAGTTGCAGCATTGCCTAAGGATAATCACGAACGACATAATATACAGTACGAAGTAGGGAGAATGGTCGCAGATGCAATTCGATTTGATTGTACTAAGGTATATCTATCACCCGGATTCCTGACTCAATTCCAGATAAAAACACCGAGTATGCAGAACGATTTATCATTTTATAGACGAGCAATTAGTCGGAGCAGTGACTTTCCCTTGGTATTTTCCCGCTGCTATCTACGTTAAAGACATAGGACTCGCTCTTAGCCCATAGCCATGACTCGGCCAACCAGCTATCTATGTTTATCGGTCGTCGTTACCCGTACGTCATTACATATATCCGAATAACCTATAGAATGCTTGAAACATTACGAGACAGCATAGTCAGCATCAAGGATGCACCTCCCCAACCCAACTTGGACACACTCTCGCTTACAATGTTGTCATTCATTGATGGTGCATTTGCGTTACTTGCGAAGCCAGTGTATGCATTCAACTGACAAACATCAGTCTAACTAGAGACCTGCGGAACTCAGTAGCATAGTTTTACGTGCACTTACTGGCTTCATTGTACTGTACGACCACATTGACACTGATGGTTCATTCTCTAAACATGCTCCAATAAACGTGCGTTATCACTCGTGTAACAGCACTAACTGTCCATGCAGGTCCGGCACTATCTTAAATTGATAAATGAGTTAACCGAAAAGCCGGAGGGAGATGAGCTGGCGTTGGTTGTCAAATACAACTCAAAACATCTGAATGACGAATCAACATCAAAGACGATTAAAGCCGGGTTCAATCGATGAATGTAAAAGACTATCCCTACTGTGTTCTTCTTGGGTGGCAACGTCATGAGGAGTTCATTCTTTTTCAGTTTGGGTTTGGAATTTTCTAAAATTTGTTTAATTCTTTTGTTTTACCCGGGTCTCGCCGTACGATATTGTCTTGGAATATACAAAGAAACTTGCATTTGCATCAGGGTTGGTTTTATCAATGAGTTATTCACCCAGAGTCTTGGTTTGAGATATGAAACATAGGGGCTTTCTATTTTCTATTTGTTTGGAATTCGCAACTATTATTTGCATTCACTAGTACACTCCTTGCATTAATGAGGTTTCAGGACTATACTGCAAGCAGATATGGGTTACTTACAAGTCTGATGATATTGCTTGGACAGCACCCGGATTTGTCATCGATAACCCCTCCATCAGGGATATCGAACTCTCAAATGCGTCTTACTTGTTCAATAGAGGGGAATGGAGCATGGAAGGAGAATGAGATCCAGCTTTGCAATCGCCAAATCTAGAGATTTGTGGTTCGCGCACTCGTAATTTTGTTTCCTTTGAACTGAGACGAACGGGGCTAATTTAAGTAGGAGCCTACTCGTATCATTGCTCTCCAGACTTATCACGTTTCGGGGGCCATAGCATCTATATGAAGGACTTGCCTTGCACCAAAGGAACCTCTGAGCGCGGTATTCCACATCACAGCCAATCTGTTCTGTCGTCAGCGTTCAAACATCCTGCTGTGTGGATAGGTCGAATGGGCATTAATGTCTCAAAAAACGACCAGAAGAATTTCAGGATCTCCAAATTAGAAGGAGCCTATATCGACGAAAGAAGTTGGTGGTTTCATGGAAAAATGCTGATCTTGATAGCAATCAAGCATCTCACACCTGCACCCGAGTTTCAACTAATTCGGATCTGGGAAGACGAGATTCTCGCAACTGCAGAGACTTTTGGAGTTTCTGGAGAGGCTATTCGTACAGCCATAGCATCAGGCCTTCCTTGTGATTCAGAAAATGCTAGAAAGGATATCGAACCTGCAATACAGCTTCTAAAGCATTATTACGAGTTTTCTGAGCAATTAAGTATTTGCTCGTTGTAGTTTGCTGACTAATTAGATAGATGCAGCAATCTGTGGCACGTTCGATTCCGTTGTAGATCTACCATGGAATAGCTACGAGCGACATTCATTACATTTTGAAATCGGGAAAGGATGTTATGATGCACTGAAATTCGATTTGATAAAAGTTAGCTACAGTAATTGCAGTGCTAACGACACAGCTACGCAAGCCAGAGATGCAAAATATATTGGCCATATATAGAAGAATGTTGCGCTTGAATTTATTGGTATGATAATGACTGTCGTAGTTCGCTGGCTGAAGGTCGCAGAAAGACATTCCCCACGATGAGTTTCAGAGAACAGATAAGCTATCGCAATTTATCGCACATCGATCTCCGTAAGACAGCTTGCAGAATGTCCCAGCTAATCGACAAGCATGGCGAATGGTCTCTGTACAGCCTTTGTGCGTTCTTCTGAAGGTCGAATAGAAACCCGAATTACCACAGTCCTTGCCATGATTCACAGTGGTTATACCGTCTTTACGCAAATCGGGAATAGTAATGAGAATTCCGATCGTCCGACAATAAGGAGGTGCATGCCACCGTCTGAGATCGAGAGTTTAGTTTTGTTCTCTCTGACGATGATGATGATCTTATACGATAACATAGACAAGGCGGGAGTTTTCGTAAAGAATTCTCCTGTGGATGTAATGATCCCAACGGCGGCTTGACTGATTTTCAGTTGCCAGAATATATCAAGATCGTGGAACGAATTGCTGTTTTCCCTACATCTAGAGACTTCTTCGATTTGCTTCGATGGAACTCGAAAACTTTTAATATTAAGAGTGCTTCAAAGCTTGCAAGAGAAGTTTTTCGGTAATGAGGTTGTTTTTCCGACTACTTCGTAGTCGGCCATAAAAAGAATATTTATTACTCGGAATTTGAAGAACATTAGGGGGATTCTCTTTAGTCTTAATATGTATACGAAATCGGGTGAATGAATTAAATGGGAATGTTCTACGATTCATACGCTTCTTTTATTGACTCGAGACGGTCGACAAGTTCCTCTCTTTTGATTCCAAAAGTCTTGCGTCGGGCTAACTCTACTAAATATTCCATTTTCTGAATAGGTGTAGTTCCAACCGAGAGATAAGCGTTTGGTCTTGTCATAGAATCTTCTGCAAGGGACGAAGGAAAACTCGACAATAGCTTGTAGGGAATGTCAATATGGTAACTGATACGTTGGTTGAGATGGAACATAGAATACGTACTTATAGGTGTTTGTAGGAGATTGGCTCCGTGCAACACTGAAAACAGAATATAATTTAGGCGTACGATCAGACCAAGAAAGATTTATCACGGATGAATGGTTTTCAATCTCCAAATTGAGCATAGCAATTCGTTGCTGTGATGAGGGGGAAAAATATTCAATAATTTCGCTTATCGAAGATCTCTGAGAAGCTTTGAGACGAGTAGGGAGCGTAATTGAATCATATCCGAGTGATAGTACTGCTGATCTATTCCATAGGGAATTGGCATCATACCCCGCCTTCTGTATTGCAGGCATACCCAATGGCACATATAATGAGGAGGTTTCATTAAGCGAAACCAATGCTCTAATGAACGAATGGCTAGATTCCTATTCTTGATTAAGATATAGCATGGAGGCATGGTTTACCCAGTCATTCATGGGGTTTTCAATAGCCCAAGATATCAGGCTAGTTTTGGGAAATTCATCTCGCAACTCGATGAGATACTCACTTGAAAACCCGGCCCAGCCATCCATAACACTGCATAAGACCTGGATTCCCTGTAAAGAATCACATTCTTCAAGAAAACTTCGGAGATCATGATCAAATAAATCGTATTCCTACAGACGATCAGGAAAATTCTCAATCAATGACTCGCACCCTATTCAGCGACTGGAACAAATCTGCGCCCTGGTCATACGTGTTTAGAACGGCTAGTTCGCCGTAGAGATCATATTCGGTGATTTCAACAAAGCTGCGAGGATGGTAATAGACGCGGTTGAAGTCGTTCCACGTTTCCACTTTCGATAGTACGGGAACAGTTTGTTGGTTGCTGTCAGTTACTTCCTAAGGAGTAAACTGACTGACTTTTGAAGGCGAATTAAACATTTCTTAATATTTTCTCATATTCGGTTTCGATAACCGGTTGCTTTTGTTCCTGAATCTCTCTGTCCCTGAAGATCAGCGCTATTAAGTGATGAAAGCGCCCACCAAGCTGCATGATTAATTTCTGGAGTTAATGATTCGTAAAGAGCATTCTGATGAAGAGATCCAAATCCGCCTCGTCGAGGAAATCAGTCTAATGGCCCAATAAAGATGAGCATACCTTTTACATCGTATATCAATACTCGCGGTGTGAATGTTTCTATGCCTCCAGCTCCAATTCCAGCTCTGAAGTGCACATCTGAATCAATTGGAGATTCATTGTTCTCGTCGCAGGAAAACAGGCTTTCTTGTTGGTTCCAGAAATGTGCGCCAAGAAACCCGGCGGCTTGTCCAAATTGCAGTGTCAAGATTTCTTTCATCCGGTTACAGATGGGTTCTTAGCAACTCGCTGCACACGTGCGGCTTTTTAAACAAGCCCTGATTTTTTTCGGATCCCAGAGAAACAGATCAGTGAGGTAGAAATCAAAAAGCCGGTAATCTGACTAATCTATTTTTATTCTGCAGTAATCAATTGACGGCCGACTGGGTGTCAGTTTAATCGAACACTATTGGATTTGAAAAGCAGCACGTAGGGGTCCTATGTACATTTAATGGCAGTGGAAGAAACCGACATATTGGACCGCAATAAATTTTATGAATATATTTCCTCGAAATCGGCAGAAAGAGAAAAACTAACAATACAAAGGAGTTTTAGAAGGCGACGAGGCTAGATTCTCCCAGATATTTCGGCATTGTCATTTTTAAGCTTCGAACACGACTGAATTGTGAACTGGATTCAAGACTCAGAAATAGTTCACCTATTGATTGTTCCTCCGCTGAAAAAGTGTTTACAAAATCCACTAATAACTTGAAGCTGCCAATTAGGCAGCACCTTTCATTTTCCAACAGATAATAAATCTGTGTCCGAAGCGTAGTTTAAGGTTATCAATATTCGGAAGAGATAGTCAAGCCGGAGAAAGTATAATCCATAATATATATCTCCGACTTCATCAAGATATAATTAATTCTCCCGCCATCACTGTTTTATACGCGATCAACCCTGTGCAAGGCATCAAAAAGAAGACATTCCATCGGTAAACCCAACTCCAAGTGATGCATCCAAGCTTTGCATCATAGTATCCCAATTCTGCCAATCAAACCCTTGAATCATATCGGTCTGTAGAGGGTCTCCTCTCGAGAACGAACCATGTTGTAGATAATCTGCATTAGCAGCAATTTCAGCACTTTTCGCAACTGTTCTTAGACTAGGCATATCTCTGGTCTTGGAATCACTTGGAGGCGAGTCTTCTTCGCTAAGGTGGAAATCGACACCGCCGCGTTGACACAAGACGAGCAGAATTGCGAAACCTTTGCGATGCCATTCGCACTTGAAACATGGTTTATTAAACATCTTCAGACTTGCATAAAGATCATTCCGAAGTTCAGTGGCGTTGGGCGAGTTCGGATACCAGACAAGACTAAGAGCCACAACTAGAGCAGCTTGATAGGTTAGACATTCAGTAAAAGTTGACAGTACCATGGAAATGATAAACTCGGTACCATGTCTCAATAAACCAGCGATAGTTTTCATATATAGCAATTTTCGTTTCGAAATCAATAAAAAGTTTAAGCAGAGATTGAGCAGCTTGGTGACAACGGTGTCGACTAGGTATATATTCTGGGTGTGTCCGAGAGCGAACGGCATAAGGTCTATGAATAAAGAGAATTGTTCCGTTGCACAAGGCCTCAATTTCATACTTGGTAAGAACTACGACGCTCGACTGATCTTGGTCGCTCGCAGGCTTAAAGAGATAACAATGCGGTAGGGTTCGAACTTCAGCTCGGATCTCATCGTCCATTTCAAGGACTCGTAAATAAGGTGGAGGTTTGATCGCGAAAGCTTCGGAAAGTAGATGATGCAATTTAACACTAACCCTATCCCTTGCAAGCAACAAACTCATATCAGTTGATTTGGACTGGCATATTGGTATTCCTGATATCAGATCCGTGTCATTGAGATCCATAGGAAGACGAGTATCGCTCATTGTTTCTGAGATATCAAGAAGAACACCTGTGCGAGAGGCACACCATCGATTAAATAATAGTACAGAGGCCCATGTACGTCGACGCATTTCGGATTCAAGGAGCGGTAGGTTGAAAAGACTTGGATCTCGATGTAGTCCGATCTGCTGTGACAAACGAAGTACAGCGCCCAACAAGGCCCAATTCTGTTTCGCAGCGGCCCTGGTTTCATTTGCAATGAATATGAGTAAAAGGGTCTGGATTGTGGTCATCGTAGCCTTAACCAGATATTTTGACATGATCAACGCACTTTCGGTAGCCTTGTAAAATCTCTCAATGAGGTCTTCCCGACTGCTGAGTGACAAGAAAACCGGGGACCGTTCAGGGAGACAGTGAGTTCCAAGAATCATTACACTGAAAAAGAGACTGAGCCATTCGAAGGACGCATCCATATTCTGCCAAAAGTGGGCATATTCTTGCATGAACGTTGGGGTATGCAACAAATGGAACAACGGTTGAAGATATTGCATAAAATGCTGGACTATAGCATCTGTATCCTCGCGAGGGGGAATAAGCAAGAGAAGAAAGCTTTTGTCTGGTTTAGTTTGATTAAATAATGGCGCAAGGAGCATGGAGTTTGCAATGTCGTCTGGAGATTTTTCTTCGCTGTAATCGTCAGATGCACACGTGCTGGGAGAAACTTTCTCTGACTGTTTAATAACTTCTTTCAAAGACTCGATTTCTGTGAAAATTGCCATTGCCGAGGTCGGACCCAAATAGTGCGATCGCTCTTCGTGCACCGCCAATAATCCTAGCGTAACTTCCAGGTTTCCGGGTTCGTCATTGGTTGGAGTCTCTGTAGTTGTAGTGTTGGGTTGGTCTCCGAAACATTGCTGTGGAACCGGGGGGAAATTGGATTGAGGGGGATTTTGTTTGTATATGACTCTCAGCAGACCCTCCAAATTTTCGACCCGCTTCAACAAAATGATGTTAATGTCGTCGCGAGTAACCTCTGCCGCCGAATCTGTTTTCTTGAATATGCATTCATCTGGATGCCCTCTGCCTGTGCAAGACTCGCAAGGCTGCTGACGACTGCATTTGATTTTCCGGTTTCGACATGCTATTGTGTTACAAGTCCAACGTTCTAATAAAGGGGTTCTGCTTACGAACACACGATACTGCTGCGCGATTCCGTTTCTTTTTCTGCTGTCGCTCGATATGCTGAAAGTGATCGTGAGCGGGAGACATTGTCCTAAAAAAGACGAAGTGGCGGACTAAGGTTCATACCAGATCCGCAGGCACATATTAGTCGTTACATCATCACAAAGACACAAATTGCATTGGCCATACATAAAACACCATTTGAATATTGTTGATAGAACAGATCACTTATCTTCGATAGCAACCATTCCCCACGTGGTTTTGGTTTCCGCAAGCGGCCACTAACATCTCCGATCTGTATGATCACTTACGATGAGGTTGGAGCCCAATACGACGGGAATATCGCGGCTTCCTATCGAGCTTGTAAGCCATATCTTCTCGTTTCTCCCCAATAGTTCGCTTGTAAACTCGGCCCAGGTCACAAAGTCGGTAAGGGGCCTCTTCTCTAGGTGTTGTCCCTGATTAGAGTCAAGTGGAAAGAAATAGCCTATCTACCGATCTTTTGGAAAGACATTGACTTTTCTGTTTATTCGTTATCGGGACCAGCGCCTCATTTACTCCTTAATCGTCTGCGGCAGGCAAGGTCCCTGACTGTCGATAGATTCGATATATTGTCAGAGATCCTAAACAATACCGATCCTTTCGATACTATCTCTACGTTGGTACTCTCAAACTGCCAGGCGGTGTCCGAAAATCTTTATTTTGAAGTATTTTCGTCGTTTCGGAGATTATGCGTGGTAGATCTGTCATCCAACTTTCACGTTGGTTCGAGGGCTATATCCGCACTCATCGAATGTCACCGGGATACATTGACATCTATCAACGTTGCAAGAACAGGTATCAGAGATGAAGCTTTAATCATGTTCGAAGGTGTGATAAATTTGCACCATCTCAACATCGCCTCATGTTATAATCTATCGTTAAGAGGAATGCAAACTTTCCTGCAAGGACAGCTACCATCTACTCTTGAAAGCTTAAACATCAGCTGGCTATTCAGTGTTCGTGGAAGCTGGCTGACTGAGTTGAAGGAAGACTTATCTTCTCTCAAGTGGCTTGATGTTCGTGGAATCGACGATCTCACAAGACGGGATATTCAGGCAATACAGTATCGGTTTGTAGGTATCCGAATTCGACTGCATGAGCCACTTCTTGACGATGACTCGGTGGAAGGATACTTGGCGTTCATTAAACATTACGTGGGAGTATGAGATCTGGCAGTTATTTTGCCCGTGCTTTTGTATACGTAAGAATCATATCGTCAATGTTGTAGGACCCTAGCAGAATCGATAAATACCATATCCCTAACGCTTATCTTGCAGGATCGCTTACACTCATGGACTTGATCTTTGTTTCTGTCCAAAAGTCATTTGCCCACCATAACTCTGACAGAAACACCCTTTTCTTTTCCAATTCTCCATCTGCATCTGTATTCAAACAATATAGTTCGCTTATTCCAAGACTCTGAACATAATCTCTTACTTTGTGGTAATTGAGACCAACTTGAGCAATACTATGGCTATCATCCGATAAAGTAAACCGTCCTTGGCATGAAATGATCAGCTTGAATGTTATCAAAGTGAGACTATTATGATTTACCTGAGCAATATCTCTACGTGGATAAGGCTCATCCCAATCTTTCCTTAGAGAAGACGAGTTGATCTCAACTAAGCCTCCATAATCAGATATGAACGAAATGTTCCTAATAATCTTCTCCCAGACAACTGGCCATTGTTGGAAATCGATTTTTGAATTGGGAGCGAAAAGTCGAATCAAATCAAAATGACCCACAACAGCTGGTCTTAATTCTTGCAGCATAGAAAATTGATCATCAAAGTAATGTGCGTATAGGATCTCTTCCGATCCGCCAGCTTTTTCCCTAGCTCTTGTCCATAATTCTTGATTGAAGTCGATTGGAATACCTTCGACATGATGTATCGAGCCGACAATGAAATCAGGACGAAATTTCTTGATAGTCAGCTTGATGAAGTCGAGTGACTCTGGCCGAATGTAATCAATCTCAAATCCGACGAAAATTTCGATTTTATTCTTATATCTCGATTTAATACCATGTGCATGAACGAAGTAAGCTGTGAACTGCCGTTCAAGATCATCGATAGTGATGCCTTTCTAAATCGATGAGATATGAAGCAAGAGATTGTTGCATAGCTCTAGCTCTTCAGGATAAAGATCTGCTTCATCTTGTCGATGCATGTGCTCTGTCAAAGCGAACTTGGTGAATCCCATGCGAATAGCTTCCAGTACAATATCTTCGAGACTATCCTGGGCATGCTGACAATACTGACCAGAATGGGAGTGATGGCTCCACATGTTCAATGAGTTTTGAGTAGGGAAACTAAGGCGATTGAGGACGTGGGCTTACACAAAGTGAAAGATCGTGGAGAGTCGTGTGCGGGGAAACCTGGGATTTTACGATTGCTTTTGGGAAATTTTACGTAAGATTGATAAACTTACTATAGGAGGAGCCTACTAATACGAAAGAAGTAAGACTAAGGGAGATGTGCTAGATTGTATCATTTTTCATCTTTTCTTTTTTTGTCGGCTCATGAAATGTCTCTGATTTTCCCGGAAACCTCCAAGAGACTTCTGCACTGAGGTTTAATAGAAGATAGACAGATGGACCGACCGTTATCTTTCAAACTTGTAGCAATATGTTCGACTACGAAAGCCAGAGCTTCGTTGATGAAATTACGACACAGTACAGTTGAACTGCCCGTGTTCATGCCGGTGGGTACACAAGTAATAACTCTCTATAATTTCTCCTCACCCTTTAGGCTTCTTTGAAAGGAATCAGCCCCGATCAACTCTCAGATTTAGGATGTCGTTTAATGTTGAACAATACCTACCATCTAGGCCTCAAGCCAGGCCAGGAGGTCCTTGACGCGGTGGGTGGAGCACATAGCTTTCAGGGCTGGGCGCATTCAATTCTAACAGACTCTGGAGGCTTTCAGATGGTTTCGTTACTGAAACTGGCTCATATAATGGAGGAAGGAGTCCGCTTTCTAAGTCCTCACGATGGGTCACCCATGTTACTTACTCCGGAACATTCTATGAATCTACAAAATAGCATTGGTTCGGATATCATAATGCAATTAGACGACGTGGTAAGCACTCTCACCACAGGACCAAGAATAGAAGAGGCATATATCGCAGAGGCGACATCCTAACACTTCAGGCCATGCTCAGAAGTGTCAGATGGTTGGATCGATGTATCAAGGCTCATAAAAAACCGGAGACGCAAGCTCTATTTGCGATTATACAAGGTGGTTTAGACGAAAGGTTGAGACGACTCTGTTGTGAAAAAATGGTCGAACGTGATACACCCGGCATTGCTATCGGTGGCCTTTCTGGAGGAGAAGAGAAGCCGCAATACTGCAAAATGTATGCTCTCTGGAACACGGTTAACATCTTATGCCTAGTGTATCTCTATGCACGGATTTACTACCAAAACATAAGCCTCGCTATGTGATGGGAGTGGTAGATGATATAACTCCTGGCGCTTTCTCATTGCTTTAGGGATATGCTGAAGATCTAATGGTATCTGTGGCCCTTGGGGCTGACATGTTCGACTGTGTATATCCGACTCGGACGGCAGTATGCATCTCCCATTTAGATTTGCTTACTCACTTTCTCAGCGGTTCGGAAACGCTCTGACGCCCAAAGGGGTTCTCAATCTTAAAAATCGGCAATATGCATCAGATTTTAGGCCCATCGACTCGGAATGTACTTGCCCTTGCTGCGCGAAGAATGGTTGGAAAATCACACGCGCATATGTATACCATCTAGCTGGAAAGGAGACTGGTACGCTATACCTTTATGCGGAACTGATGATTTTCAAGTTGGCGCTCATTTACTTACGTTACATAATCTCCATTACCAGTTTTATCTTATGCGAGAGGCACGTAAAGCTATCATTCAAGATCGGTTCCCGCAGTATCTTCGAGATTTTTTCAGTACGCTCTATGAGGGTCGAATGTGTAAATATCCTCGATGGGCGGTAGAAGCGCTTCGAACTGTGAACGTTGATTTAATAGGCGGTCAGAGCCTCGATATTCTTGAAAGCAAACCTGTACCGGTCCTGGGTCACAACATTGAACCAGATATTGGGAATGACTCATTCTCAGAATGACATATTATAAATCTCCTGTGTTATCAATGTATAGAATCTCTAGACAGGGTTTGTTGGTAGATTCGCAATTTAGACTAAGCTCAGCGGCGATTTAACCGACACCCCCAAGAAACTCCCGTTGTGGTGGTGCCAATTGCTGGTAATTTTGGTGGCCAGTTTGACAATTTGTTTGGCAGTGGATTCGCCCAATTAGTGTAGACCGCCGCACGCGGGATTCCATATGCTGCCACTACTGCTTTTTGGGAGGTAAATTTTACAGATTTGAGATCTTCAATAGCTGATTGAATCATTTTCTCATGGTTATCCATTTTGAAGAGATCGTGGTGGAGAAAAATCTTTATTTTTATTTTTATTATATATTTATACTGTGTTGGGTTTAGGGGGTGTTGGTTAAATCACCCCTCTGCTTAATTATAACTTATAAACCATAACCGGCTTGGCAAAACTATTACAAAATTTGCAAAATATATTTATAGTATTTGACCCACAAAGATCTCGAGCCTCTCGCACCCACACTTGATTTTTAAGTTGTCAAAGCCCCATTGTCGATCAAATATAAGGATTAAACTTGAAAGTAAATTCTACAAGGTCTATGAGATGGTAATCTAGATAATAATATATAGGGCCTCACTTTTGAGGTTATCGTTTATCATACGGCACTAGTGCCGAATTGACTGTGCGCCTTATAAAATTTTGATCGTGATCTTGTCAACGCATCATTACATTGACGCAAGTAAACGTGTATCGTTCGTTACCTTGTTCATAAAGGCAATCAATCAGACCTTCACGAAAAACTTCCAGCCAACAACTTTTGAGCGAGCAATTATCATGCATGAACCTCCAATAAGAAGGCATCCACCAGCAAATCCAGCCGCTCCAGAATACGAGCCGCTCTGAGCACTGATGATAGCTCCGGTAAGCGGTGTTCCTATTAGCGTGGCAAATCCGATAATCAAGAACGCCTTAGAACATCAGCATAGTATAATTGGGTAAATCGTCTACCATTCCTAATTGTGTGCCAACCTTAGACATATCCGAAGATAAAGACGCAAGTACAGTAGGAGGCATGGACACAAATACACCACTGGAAAATCTTAACAGTAAGTCCGACAATGGTAAAGAGTCAGGTACCCAAAAATGCAGGCGAACAATATCAAGGAAGCGAGATTATATGTCGCTGGCCAGATAAAGATGATAATCGCAGTCACAAGCACAGCAGGTATAAATATGTTCATTGCACCGAATTTATCAGCGAGATAGCTCGGAATTACTCGTCCAAATGTTGAAGCTGCATTTATCACAGACAACAGGTAAAACGCAATATCTGGGGATATGCCATCTCGTATAGCACACTGTTCGATGTAGTAGAAAGGAGTGTACACGGCGAGGAAACCAAAGAACATACCTGCACAGTTGAATCGAGATTGTATAGTGTGTTCGTACCAGCCACGAAGAAATTATATGCTGCACTTTTGAATGCCGAAAAATCAAAGATTGGACCAGGAAGCCGAGGTGGTAATCTCGACTTCATGGTAGCAAGCGCAATGATATCGAAAGCAAGGACCATGAAGCCGATAGTCCGAACACTCCATCCAAAGCCAATCTTTGGGATGAGTTTTGTGAGCATGATAGGAAAACAGAGTCCTCCTACGCTACTTCCAACAGCAACGATGCCTAGGGCCAAAGCCCGTTTTCGACGAAACCAAGTGGCAACAACGGCAACTGCTGGTGTAAAGAGCAAGCCTTGAGAAATCCCAAGCATTGCCCCTTGCACCAAGAAAAATTGATAGTATTCTTTACAGATACTCGTTATCATGATACCGAAAACACCAGTTATTGTTCCAATAAGAACAATTGTGCGAAAGTAGCCTTCATCAGTATATCGACCTGCAACTGATCCAGCAGCGAAACTCATGAAGGGTTGAGAAGAACCGATCCACGCGATTTCCGAGTTTGAGAAATTGTGCAACTGGTTATCCTTGTAATACTTTTGGAAAACCTATTTGAACTGTTATTTGATTTGTCAGATATAGAGCTTACACCCCATGAATTCATGAATCCCCAACTGTTAACCAAAAGACAAAAGCCACCGAGTACATTTAACCAAGCTTTTAATCCGCCATCAGGATATTCATCTGCATTAGGATATTCATTTGTAATGGGTGGAAAAACATTTCTCTGTTTCTCTACGAAATCGTCGATCGAACCTGAGTTCTGTCTGTTTGACTTTAGGGCAGGGGAAGTATTTTGAAACATATATGCAAATATTTTTTGAGGCTGACACCAAGAGTCACTTTATGAAAACCCAGAAATTGAAGGGTGGCGAGGGCCTAACACCATGAAACGTAATTTTGCAAACCTTTAAATTGCCGAAGAGCGTGGCTCGGGAAAATATTTTCCCGTGTGATACAGGCACTGCCGCTAGAGGAATCCCGTTTTAGTTATAGATATTCTACTTCGATTCTCTCTATTGGATGAATCTAGTCAGTCAATACATAACTGTTTTCTTGAACTTTGTTCAACGCGAAAACCTGTCAACGGGAATTTTGTTCCTGGTTAGCTTCATACGTCATATAAACCGCCACAACGGCATATCCACAGCGAGTGTGCATTTGAAATAAAACAACAGGAATTAACACTCTGTAAAGACTGAGGAATATGAAGATGTGCTTTTTTGAGGCGGTGTGTATGATAAGGGAGCATTCATTACCAATTGTTTTAGCCTCGACCGGCCCTCGAGACTGTAAAGACGGGGAAGCTGAAAAGTCACGTGAGCAATTCAATTCAAAGATGGAATTTCTTGTCACGAAATGCCTCTATATTGATCAAATGTTTTACAGATTGTGGTATTTGAGTTCGAGTTCAAGGATCAACATCCGCCAAATCTTCATCGCAAAGACTTCTGCTTCTTCATCCATAGCCTGGATATAATCAGCAAAATAGGCCTGTGTAAAAGCATCATACCATCTCCAGTTCTTTCGCCAAGTCTTCAGCTGTACCCTTTTTCTTAATATGCGAGACAACAAACGCAATAAGGTCGTCTTCTTGGACACCGAGATATTCAACAATTTTCTTGGTTGCAAATGGTTGTATCTTGTCTTCAACGATAGACTATGTCGACGCATTAGCACGCTGCCAAGAAAAATATAGGAGATACATTGTCAAGTTGGTCCCAGCGAACTTTCCAATTTGATAGACCCTCCTTGTCGGATGGAATATCTTGAACAAGCCGTTTAATTTTCCTCTGCCTTGTTTCCTCGTCCATGTGACCTTCTATCGGAGTATCGTACTCAAGGGGGACAATCTTTCGTTTTCCTTCTGTCTGAGGCTCCTCAGCATCTTCCAAAAGGCCCTCTGACTCAGCCATGGATCTCTTCGGTTGTTCGGCAGATTTCTTGGCATTCCCAAAAACAAGTCTGATTGGACCAGACGTTGACTTCGAGACCAATTCATTGGCCTGTTGAGCTAGGAAGGTCTCAGCCATGACAGTGGCCCGAGATCTATCTGTATTTGTTCCTCGGTCTTCTTGAGATCTATCCCTGGTATCGGCATCCATTTCTCGGGCACGGAAGGCTGTTCTATGGCGAAGCCAGCTCTGTCTAACGAATCAGCCGGCATTAGAAATCGATACTTACCTGTCTTTGTAATATTCTTCCGTCGCTCTTTCGCCCTCGACGTCGTCATCCCATTCAGCCAGTCTTCGACTCAAAGCTTCTCTCTCTTTTCCTTCACGAGACTTTTCTTCGGCATCCCTTGCCATTTCTCGTTCAAGAGCAGAAGTTCTGGAGCGTTCCCGATTAAGCCATCTGCGTTCTCGTTCGGCGAAAGCAGCATCGAGATCCGCCTTTTGCCTTTCCTTCCGTCTTCTCTCCAACTCTTCATCTGGAACATCTTCTTCGCTTTCATGAGGGAATAAATTGTGCTTGCTGTAGTTCGATGCGTTACTTTTAGGACCTCGTCGATCAGCAGCTGGTCCTGACGGGGCACCGCTTCCTCGCGGTCCTAAGGGCGTATTGTTGACTCCCTCGGCTACATTTTTAGCTTTCCTCTGCCGGGTTGCGAGCTCTCTTTGACGTTCTGCATCCGCTTCTTTTCGCATTCGATCTAGTTCTCGACGATTTGATCGTTCTCGGAATTTTGCTATCTCACGAGCGACTTCAGCTCTTTGTTCGGGCGGAACATCGCTTAGTTCTTCACTGGTTGAAAGCGGGATGGTGATTACGCTGGGATCCCTGATGGCGATTTCTTCGGCTTTCTCTCTCTTTTCTTCCACCTTCTTCTCACGAGAAGCGGGATCTTTGAGTTCGTCAAGTACCTTGAGCACTGCCGTTCGAGCACCAGATATGGTTTGGGCTTCTCGTTGCTATACAGTGAGATATATGACATGGCAAGTGAGATATTATATACCACATTGCGATTTACTTTGTTTGCCAAGTGCTCGTCGAGATAAGTTTGAGTTTGAGCATCTCCGACGACCTAAATATGAACATAATGAATTAGGATTCCTGAACCTTTAACACTGATGAAGCGTCACCATTTTCAAGCGGTGGGATTGCGATATCCTTCAAAACTTCAATCGCCTGATATGTAGCGTCGGGCTCTGCATACACGGCGAATCCAAATCCAAAGGCTCGACCCAGAGCGTCTCGTGCCCGTATCCAGCGCCTCAGCCGGGAGTGAGCAGACTAGAGACTATCAGCTAAAGCTTGGTGAAAAGTTGAAACCATCAAGATCTTCTCCATTGACTCGTCTTCTAAATCTTTTGGTATATTTCCAATAAAAATAGTGTTCAGCTGTTCCTGAATCGAGGGCAGAGAACCAGGGACACCTCCAGGAACATAAGCTTGGCTTTGTACGGGAGCTACGCCCAGGTTCGCGGACGAGAGAGTCGAGCTGGAAGGCTTTGTGCCAAGATGAATGACTGGTGCACTGAAGTTGAACCCCGGCATCGAGGGAGAGACATATGACATTCCCGGTCTAGCTGGGCCAGCTCCATATGGGGCTGGATTAATTAGATCATGATACTAAAGACTTTTGATTCATACGAATTCCTCCATACGGTTGGTTATACATGTCTGCTTCTTGTTAATACAGCTCGCTCAGACGCAGATCTTGGTGAGCGAGGAGAGGTGGTGTGTTCTAAGAGAGTTAAAATGCAGCTGCAGCAGTAATTGCCAAGATGTCAGTCTCAATACGTAAATGGTTGAGGATGGAAATTTGAGGTGGTCACTGCGTGATCGAAAACAGAAACCCCACGAAAATATTTATTCATAAGTTACGGATACCAATATGCGGCTATGCCTTTTCCCCACTATTATGTCGTCTTTAGGTTGTTCAAGACCAATACTTGCGTCTCGTAAAAGCCACATCCTGTTTTCCTTTCGTCCATTATCGAGGACATCACGACGCTCTCACAGTCCGGAACTATGGGAATATCTCAAAGCGAAAGCAGTACCAGATAAGAAAGATAAAAAGAAATTCGATCTATCAGATTCGATTCCGCCATCCCAAAGGGTGGATAAGTTTGCCTATGGGCCGAGAGATCCTTTTAATATGTCTCGAACGTCCTCAGCAACCGCAAGACCAAAGGATTTTGTCTTTGATATCGTCGAACCGGCAGCTTCCGGAACCAATCGATCTCTCGCGGATAAATATAGTATCGGGGAATTATCCGCTCGAGAAACACTGGGAAGAGTAGGGCCATATGCAGGACGAAGTGTTGCAATTGACAGAGGGGATTTGTCATTTGCATTTCGCAAACTACATCATATCCTTAAAAATAACAATGTCAGGCAACAGTTTAGACGCCAAAAATACTACGAAAAGCCAAGTGTGAAGGCTAAACGGCTGCGCAGCGAACGCCATCGAAAAATGTTTAAAGAAGGAGTGAAGCGGTTGGTCAACATTGTTCGTGATATGAAGAGAAAGGGATTGTAGATAGGGGCGACATCATTTGCATGTATACATAGAACATTGGAAATGGTTTTCGATATTTGGCTTGGCGAGAAATAAAAATGGAAACTTTTGGCTCGAGTACAGTTGTTGCCCTTCCCAAACCTGCACCCGTTCTTTATTGATTTCGAAGACTATTTCTAGCATGACTATGCTCCCGCAGCGCAAATTTTTGCTGATTGGCATTTTATTTCACGTTCTTTATATCAAGTGTGCATCTCGTTGCGTTCTAATTTGCTTAATCGCTAAGGTCAATATTCGATATATATTTTCGATCTCCCTTGGTCCATGGAATGAAACATTTCTCAATAGACGCTCCTGCGCCATCTAAACGGCTTTTCCTGGTTGTCGGTACTTTGAGTAAATTCGATTCGATTGGTACTGACAATGGGCAAGGCGACGGACTTCGCGCAGATAAATTGTTCCAGGAACACAATGATCCAGACACCGGTGAAAGGAGACATTTGGCACCATTTCTGCGCTCGATTGTTCTGAACAATGGGACCTTTGGTGTTTCGCACACCCGTGTACCAACTGAATCTCGACCAGGACACGTCGCTATTATCGCCGGCTTCTACGAAGATGTAAGTGCTGTGACAAAAGGTATATTCCCAAGTGACTAGTGGTAATTCTCAGGATGGAAAATGAATCCTGTGAACTTTGATTCTGTTTTCAATCAAAGTCGGCATACATGGTCATTTGGTTCCCCAGACATTTTGCCCATGTTCGCTCATGGAGCCTCTGATATAACACGAGTCGACACTTTTTCGTATGGAGAAGAAGCTGAGGATTTCACTGAAGGTACGAGCGTGAAAATAATCAGTGCTTGACAAGCCTAGATGCCACAAAACTCGATACTTGGGTCTTTGATCAAGTCGCCAACTTATTTCGCAAGGCTACCGTGGACAAACCCCTTGATGCATCTCTTCGACAAAATCAAACCGTCTTTTTTCTCCATCTCCTTGGGCTAGATACAGCAGGCCATGCGCATCGCCCGTATTCTAAAGAATATCTACGAGGAATTAAAGTAGTAGACGAGGGGGTCCGGAATCTTGTCAGTATGGTAAATCGGTTTTATGGAGACGATGATACTGCATTTGTTTTCACAGCTGACCATGGGATGAGCGATTGGGGCAGCCATGGGGATGGTCATCCGGACAATACTCGTACACCCATCATCGCCTGGGGTTCAGGTGTTGCACGGCCAGATAAATACTCAATAACTGGGCATGATGCATTTTCAAGTGATTGGTCATTGAACGAAGTTAAAAGAGTGGATGTTAATCAAGCTGACATTGCTCCATTGATGGTATCTTGTTCTACTTACTGTTGCTGAGTTTCTATAGAGTTATCTTGCTGGAATCAACATACCTGCGAATTCCGTTGGACAGATACCACTAGATTTCCTCGCCGCTTCGAAAGAAGTCAAAAGTCGAGCAGCTTTGGCTAATGCAAAGCAAATCATTGAACAGTATCTAGTTAAAGAAACAGAAAAACGGGCAAGCGAGATCGCTTTTAGACCATTCGAAGCATTCGCTGGGGCCAAAGATAATTCCCCAGACTCTCGAATTCGAACGATCAAAACCCTCATGTTAAACGAAGAGTTTGATAAATCTATCGAACAGAGTCTCGAATTAGTGGATCTTGGACTAAAGGGGCTTCGTTATCTTCAAACGCATCATTCTATCTGCTGCATATCACTGACTTGTCAGCTATGACCGAGTATTTTTACAATTCATCATTACAGCAGGGTATATCGGTTGGATTGGCTATGCTCTTGTCAATGTATTGGAAACATATGTCCTGAACACTAGGGCTCAAGAACAGGCAGTATGATATATCGCTCCTCTCACTTCTCATGTATAGAACCTACTTCCTCTCATTTCGACACTCGGGATACTCTATGTGGTTTTATTCATGAAACTTTCACCATCGGTATATTACGCTTATGTATTCTTCCCCGTAATGTTCTTGGGAAGGGTTTGGGCAAAACGACGAATTCTGATTGATGGATCGCGGTTCTTGCTGAAAAATATTGATTCCAAGAAGGATTGTGTGAAACTGATGCGTAATATTGTCGTACCTATTATTTTTCTCGAAGCTATGGTATTCTCACTTGCTCTTTACATGATTGATGATCACAGGTTATCGGATACTTTCACAGATCAGTATTTAGTTTATGCTTTGTGGTAATTGCAGCAAGAACCTTTCTTTACAAATCGAAATTTAGAAGAGAAAACAGGCTGCTTTTAGCTTCTTGGACTGCCTGCTGTCTTGGCATGAGTGTTTTCACCCTACTTCCTGTAGGGAAAGCTGAAAGTGAGACTTTAGTGTAACTTGTTCCCTAAGCCGTTCAGCTAGCTGACTAGTCAGTTTGCTCGGAGGTGCAATCATGGTTTCAATTGGCGTGGCCTTTCTACTCTTGGGTTCCGAGTTCCTGCAAACTGCTTCAGGAAGCAATAATCTGAAAAAGTATAAAACTCTCCTTACAATCCAGGTTTTAATCTTGTAATATACTGTATCTGACATCAAGATAGCTCTCGTCGTACTGTCCATGGTAATTACAAGATCATCACTACGTTCGCTACAAGCGAAAAAGGGGCTGCCGGCAGGCAATAGAATAATGGGATGGATTATATTGGGTGAGCCTTCTTAAGCTCTTGGCTAATTAGAATAGTTTCGTCGATACTCTTCCCGGTACTTCACACACCACACCCTAATCATCACTATCTCCATCGTATAGTTATCATATTCCTCGCTTTTTCGCCCGCCTTTGTTATTTTATCGATATCATATGAGGGAATATTTTATGCCCTGCTAAACGTCTTTGTGGTATTATGGGTAGAATTGGAAACTCGATTTAGCTTCAGTATTACAGAGGCGAGGAAAAGTCAATTGAAAATCCAAGATGCCAGCATATCGTTATTTTTCTTTTTTCTGATTCAGGAAGCCTTTTTCGGGACCGGGAATGTCGCGTCATTGTCGTCATTCTCGCTTGATTCAGTATATCGATTGATACCTATATTCGATCCTTTCGCAATGGGGACATTACTGATTTTCAAATTGATGGTGCCTTTTGCGCTTCTTTCAGCGAATCTCGGAATCTTGACTCGAAGGCTCGGTATTCCTCCATCGTCGCTGTTCATGATCGTATTGGTATTTTCAGATGTACTAACGATGAATTTTTTCTACCTCGTCCGAGACGAGGGAAGCTGGCTGGATATCGGGACTACAATCTCGCATTTTTGCATTAGCAGTATGCTTGTTCTTTTTATTATTGGTTTGGAATCGGTGAGCGATATTTTGCTTGCGCGGGTCTACATTCCCACAAATGGAATGTCTATAAGTAAAGACAAATAACTCTGATAAAAGGCTTCGGAGTGCTCGTAAGACATATTATGCAAATAGTAATGTAGATTGTAGTCTGACTTTGTAATCATGACCAACTGCAATCCTCAACTGGATGATTTCCTTGTGCCCGCGCTAGGCCATCTCGAGTCGAATTACATCAAATTCCCGCGGATCCGTCCGAAATTTCGCGAAATTTCCAACAGCTGGCTTAATCTTATTGCGGCTTTCTTTTCTTTATTGTCTTGGCATGTCGGGTGCAAATATGAGTTTCCGTCGAAATCGCAGCGCGGTGGCATGTGAAGTGTGTCACCAACGCAAAGTCCGCTGCGATGTCGTGGAAAAACTCCCGTGTACAGTATGGAGCCAATACTGAATGGCTTGACGTTATAGAACTGCACAGCCTTTGGCGTCGAATGCAGGTAGACTACTGCCATTAAATTTAGCATTCTAATATGTATAGAATCCGAGAAGTAAGGCGGGGAAGGCGATCTCATAGTGGACCGTTGGAACAGCTCGAACTCTCGACAGTCCATAATTTGCATCTTTCAGCCGAATCGCCTCAAAGTAATATTTCCCATTCACCTCTAAACGTCACGCACGAGGTCGAAGATTCGCCAATTGTTCAACAGAGCGAAAGTCGAAATCACTATGTTGATTTTCTCGGTCAAAAATCGACGATCGAGCCAAACGGCAAAGTAGCCTTTCTCGGCAAGATCTATAATCAACGAGTTTTTGACAGTATACAGGCGAATCGTCGAATTTGGGATTTTTCGTGAGCCATAGAGATCAAAAGCAACAATCCGTATTACATTATCCGCTACCACACGGGCAATCTTTTTCGCGAACAATTGAACTTGACTCGGAAGACATGGATATCCTTCGACTGAGAGGGGCGTTTCTATTACCCCCTCGAGAATTATGTGATGAATTAGTAGACTGTTTTTTTCAACGAATTCATCCGATTTTACCAATTATCAATCGAACGGATTTTATGAAAAGATATGGAGATCTCTCTGCGAATCCGCCTTCGTTGTTATTATTACAAAGTATATTTCTAGCCGGATCGCGAGTTTCTAAAAGTGCGGCATTGATTGATCCGAACACTGGCTCTACAAATGCCGCCAGTCTCACTTTTTGGAAGCGTGCAAAAGCGTTGTTTGATGCTGATTTCGAGGAGGATAAAGTTGCTATTGTACAGTCATTGTTAGTATTGAGTTGGTGGTGGGAAGGTCCTGAAGATGTTACCAAGAATGTGTGTTGAATTTCTCAAAGACATTTTAATAGATAGGTATATTATTGGATTGGAGTGGCTATCAGGATTGCGCAAGGCATTGGTATGCATAGGAGGTAGGACTAGTAATATTCGGCAAGACTTAGCCATTTTAGTGTGCGATGCTCTAGAATGGCTGTCAAGGATCAGCAATTATGGAGACGAATATGGTGGACGTGTTTTTCGCGTGACCGGATGGCTGCTGTAGGTACTTTTTATTGTACAAAGCGAGATCTAATTGGTTCAAGCTCTTGGAAGACCAATGATGATTTCTACGGAAGATTCTGATGTGGAGATGTTGACTGAACAAGATTTTGTTGAAGAGCAAGTCGGTCCTAATCAGTCGTTGATGTATCCTCCTATCCCGTTACATGTTCAGTTCTTCATCAATCATATCAAACTGTGCGAAATCATGTATTCTATTCTATTTAGCTGGACTCAAGTCTAGGGGCCTGGTTCTCTCGCGGCAATATACCGTGGCTTCGAGACGAAGTCCACAGAAAGATCATACGAATCTAATGCATTCTGACATGGCATTGGCTGGCTGGGTTATGAATCTCCCTCCAGAATTACGATATAGCACATCATCGGATCCAATGGAACTCAATTACTGGGCAGCGATCCTGCATTCTATATATTTGTATCGCTCGCGTTCTACGTGTACTGATTAGTAGCACGACATTATGTCTTCTTCACCGGCCACATATCGGCAAGACCGGATCGAATTCGTCGTATCCGTCGATGAGTATAGCGCATACAGCAGCAGTTAACCTCACGCGACTTTTCGACCGATTCGTAAAGAAGAATGAGATACGCTATTGTCCATCTTTCAGGAACGTCTTCCAGTAAGTAATGCTAATGTGTTTAGCGTGTACAGTTTATTCTCTGCGATGATTTTCCATGTTGTTGAAATCCGGTCTGCTAGTCTATCGGTTGTTGAAGCGGCACAAAATAAACTTGATACATGTATGAAAGCGTTGAAGGAACTTTCAAAAGTGTGGAGTGTAGGACAAATGGTGTATCGGTTATTTGAAGTAATCCAGCGAGACGATGGAATGAAGGAACGAATGCGAGAAGGTGTTCAAAAACATGCGCAGACTCGTTATGCAGGTCGAGGAACGAACGATGCCCAAGGTTTGAAACGAAAGGCGAAAGCGAAAGAGTCGAGTCGTAAACGGGTTCCAACTGGTTCGTATCCCATGATGCCGTCTACGTTGTCGCCTGGAACTAGTCCTACTCAAGGGATCACGCCGCCTGTTTCAATATCCAATGGAATACCCTCTGTCCAAGGTGCGACTCTAGGAGGAAAAGCGCCGCTGTCGCCGTTTGTAGGGAAATTCGAATTTAGTGCAAACGCGATGACCACGCCTCCTGAAATGTTTCTTGTCACAAAGACTTGTCCGTTTCCTGATTATCTCTGGGAGAATTATCAACCGACCTGTCTTTTTCCTGACGAACCGTTGAACCGAGACTCACTGCAGGTTCACCCAGGCATGGCTATGCCCCAACAGGCCACGTCGTCGCCCTCTGAGGGGAACACATCATCAGAGGAAAAAGCATTGGATGGCTTACCCCCAAGTACCCTCAACATCGACGACTGGTATAAATGTATTCTGTTTAATACTGATTCGATCAAGGTACCAATATTTTGGTCTGGAAACCGATTTCCCAGAATTTGACGGTCTTTTATTTTGAATTTTCATGGCTATAGGATGGACTGTTTATAGCGGAACACAAAGTGATCATTTAACAAACGGGGTATAGGACAGTGTTGTATATACAAGAATCAAATCTTGAGATGCTCTGCGTCGACGGGCGGAGAAATAGTGAAGATGACTATGGATGAGTTGCAGATCAGGTGTGAATGACTCTTGACGCGCTATTGGCGGCAAGGCAGAAAGAAATAACAATGTAATATTTGTAAGGAACAATGATAATTGAACAGGGTGAGTGATCAAAGAAAACTGCGGGAAAGGGGGTACTAGCAATGGTGCAACGAAACCAAGTGTGGTAATAACCCCTCCCAAGACCACCTCTTTGAGAAGACGACACGTACATTCCGTTTCGTGTTGGATATATAATAGCCAGTGTTGCGCACACTATCGGATCGAATGAGAAAGACATCCTCGGGACAATTGAATGCGATGAAATCGGCTGTTCTGGAAACGGTGCCGTTTTCTACAATTCGAAGGGTATTTAGAGCACGACCTGTCCCGGTATCGCAGCACGTTTCTGTTGCAATCCGACATACGGCCAAGTCATTAGCGGCGAAAGAGGCGATTGAGAAGAAATACAATTTGCAGAAGAGCGGGGCCGGGGGGAGGAAGAGCGGATCGCGGCGAGTGTCGGAGAAGGGCGAGACGCGGCGGAGTGTGCCGGAGGGGTTTTCGAGTGTGGTGCGATATTTGAAGCGGCGGATAGAGTACACTCTGGAGCAGCGCAGCCGGTCCCTGTTTCTTCGGTGGATGATTGAGCAGGTGCTGGTTTCTGTAGAGTACGAGCGGGCATAGGATGGATGACTGATGAAATGGATACAGTAGGCATAGGGGGCGATGGATGACTGATGACAATGGATACAGTAGGCATAGGGGGCGATGGATGACTGATGGATACAATATAACGAGATCACGAATAGAATAGTAGAGTGATGCAGGTCACAGATACGCATGGCTACAGCAGGCTAGTCTACTGCGGCGAGAAGCGCATCTGGGCGGAGGCGGGCGGCGACAGCGGGAAGGGGCGGGCGTCCTGCCAGCGGATGAAGGCGAGGTCTGCGTTTGTGTGGATGTCAAAGTGGCCGTCCGCCAGCGGCTTCTTTGCGCAGACGGTGAGCATTTCCTGCTCGGTGAGCTGCGCCGCGGGGTACAGATGGAGCAGCGCGTTGTAGACGGCGTTGGCGGGGAAGAAGGCGCCCGGCTTGCCGCGCGCGACCGAGCGGTACGCGTCGCGCGCGTGGTCGCGCAGGAGCGAGTGGCGGTCGTGGCGCAGCATCTCGGGCGACCACGCCGGCGGCAGATACGCGCACGGCGACTGTGGCGGTGCCGGCCACGCGGGCGGTGGCGCAGGCGACCACGGCAGCAGCTCCGCGTAGTGCGGCCGCGGCGAGCG